>JAUTBT010002930.1:0-28006 GCA_032361225.1 Lepetodrilus schrolli | reverse complement strand
TCAGCGCTATGGATGTTGTGGGTTTCCTCCTGCCCTAAACTGACAAGTCGTGATATAAGTGAAAGAATCTTGAAAGCAATTCTAAACCCCAATTAAAAAAAATCCACCAAAAAAATCTATCTATCTATCTATCTTCATGTGATTGTGGTGCAATATTACCTTCAGGCGATGATGATCAAAAAAAGTTATCGGTAAACAATACAACAGTACAAAAGTTACAGGTAAAAAATACAATGGTATAAAAGTTACAGTTGAAAAAGTTAGAAGTTTAGGTAGGTAATAGTCGCATGTACAAAATATAATAAGTTTTATACTGATTATAGTTATATTAATTAGTACTTATTTCAATATTTGATCCTGATGATGTCAGTATTTTGCTGAAGAAACGTTGATCTATTATAGTTTACGATGATTGTTTAATTCCTGAGATATATTTATACAGATATAGATGGATAGATATTAGTAGATAAAAATATATACAAATATGGATACAGATATACACTCCTATTAGTGTACAAACATGTAAGTCTACAGACACAGGTATAGATAAAGAAAGGTTCTTGTCATTTCAGACTACAAAGAACATTATTTATCACATTATTTTAATGTTTCACATTACATCCATAAAGAGAGCAATGTTAACAGAAATATTACTTTTTTAACGCCTAGAACAGGTATCCAAAGTCAGATGGAATGCTTACAAAGGGCTTTTTATTCTACTTAGAATTCCTTTTGTCAGTTAAAACAATATCTCATCACCATAATAAGTGTGCAAATACATGTATACGTGAGTTGGTCGTGCATCAATGTGTGATTATCTCCCCTTGGTCTCTGGGCGACTGTCACGTGTAAATCCCCAGCTAACGACAGTCATGATTTTATCACTCAACGCTCTGTCACCTCAATGTGTCGCTGTCTGTCAGGTATTTGACAAATATGTATGTATATTATGCCCTGGAAACATTTAGAATCCTTTGTACATTACCTGTGATGGCCATAAAACATGAATCTGATTGGTTGTGAGATGCGTGATAATTAATTTTCCTGAATAGGGGAATTTCTCTGTTATGGGAGATATCCATTGGTAGAATAATTCTTGTCACAAGACTCAATAATATCTTTTACAATCCATTACACAAAATACAATTTGACTATTCTTAAAGTGTTACCTAGGTGGAAACTAGATTTGGTTACAGTTTGATCAATTCAGTTTATTCACATGTATACAACTGCTACAAATTGAATGGAACAACATCTTTTAATGATAAATACTAAGCAACACCTGTACCAAATTAATATATTATTACCTAGACTTCTAATTTAACCCTAAACATGCTGAATTGTGTCGATTGTGTTTTAACCGGCAGAGCAAATCGCAATAACTGCTACATACATTTCCTTTAGCAGGTAGAAGGTTAACTTGTTGATGTATTGTGGTGACAGCACCTATGTCAAGTCCAAACACTAAATCTAACCAAGATCGTTATCAGTCGAGAATAAAAATTTTTACATGTCAGACCAATTTTATATCAAATTAATCATGTTAACGTCAAGATGTTATAAGAAAACTGTTAGATACATTACCAGTGATGTGGTATTTGGGACGCAATGTCTGTACATAGTGTACGCAATGTCTGTACATAGTGTACGCAATGTCTGTACATAGTGTACGCAATGTCTGTTACATAGTGTACGCAATGTCTGTTACATAGTGTACGCAATGTCTGTACATAGTGTACGGTTCTCATGCTTGGTATTTAAGCATCAGCCTTGGCTTATGGATATTACTGTGAAAGAAATGTTTCTTGTTCTCTTCAGTATATATATTGATCAGATCAATGCTGCTGTTCTGTGGAAAATAGCTTTTTGCCATTCCATTTACAATTTATTAGGTATATCTTCTAATTAATCTAAATGAATGAAATCAAAGTTGTTGTCTTAAATCATGGCTCTCTATTTGCTAGCTGGACTTTATATGCTTCCAAATGCTTGGAGCATTATACAGCATTTCCAGTCTGTCAGCCAAAAGTTGAGTATGTAGTGGCTACCAGCTGGCTATCTACCAATGCACAGATTGGAGGGGTGATGTCAAGCAATGTTATATGACGTCACGCCCGTGACGTGGTGTGACGTTGCGTGACGTCACTCCCGTGACGTCACTATAGATGGCTTTATTCAAGCTTACCACAATTGTCGTTTTAAGGCTCCCCACTAACATAGGCAACTATTGATGACGTAACAAACTTACGACTGTTTCAAAGCACCCATTTCAATTTTATGAATGAGGAATTGTAACCACCATCATTCGCGCCAGCAAGAAAGAGTTCCTCCGTAAAATGATCTTTGGCATTGAATGCGTTACAATGGAGATAAATATATATGACAGATTCTTATGAATATTGTTTTCACTCACATTTAAAGAAACGATGCATCACGTGTCTCGATACATGTACTAGTGTATTCCCCTTAACATTTCCTGTATCATTAGGCATAAACAGTGAAGTTTGTGATGGCTAGTGTAATTTGTTCTGATTGCAGGTGCCGAGACGACATATACACTGAAAATCCAAGTGTTAATATCCATGCACGGACAAAATGCGACATTGTGTAATTGTTCTGAATGCAAGTGTTACTATTTACACATGCATAGATACAACGTGCAGTCTGCTGTATCGGTGTTCAAGCAATATCTAGCATTCCAACATGAACACGCCTTTCAGATCTTCCAGATTGTGTAAATTGACAGTGTAGTTCCTCACATTTGTAAAGATTTCTCTCATAAAACTAGTATTATAGAACTTAGTTTTGAAACCATTATTTAAAACAGTCAATACCCTCGGAGCCTGGTCTCTCATTGTCGCCAGGCTCAGATAATAGTCTCGGTGCTTCGCACCTAGGTTACTATCTGAGCCTGTCGACAATAAGAGACCATCTCATTGTGCATTAACTATATTATTAATATTGTTCTTTGGAAAATGTCAGAAAAAAACCTAACTAGCCACAGGTATTCTCATTATCAACAGTTTTCTATTTCCAATTACTGTACAATGCATTGAAATTGAGGTATATCTCCTAATTAATCTTAAATGGATGATACCAAATTGTTCTCACATAATATGTATCAATATTTCTGTTATGTGGGAAAATGACATAGAAAACTCACTCACTTATTCATTTACATTGAATTTAAAAAAACCCAGGTATACCTGATAATTAATCAGAGTTGTCATACAAGTATTGCCATATCATTAATGATGACTTAACTCTGTATTAATTATTAATTAATATTATCAATGTCGGTCATAATGGATCAATATTTCAGCGTATGTCAATTCAGTAAATCATAAACAAAACCTTATCAAAAAACACTTATCGTCTATGGAAATAATTGATAACACAAACATTTGAAGCATTTTTACTATTTAACACTTTTCATTATCATTTTCTAATGAAGCAAACAATACATTAGTTTTTATTATTTATTCATGTAAGTAGTTGTTGGAAATGGGTGAAAGATTTCTGCAGTGATGTTAACCTCCATAATCACTCACTCACTTCATGTTAGTTATTATCAATATTTAGCTGTACTTTGCCTGAAGTATGCTAAATAGTTTAATATTATTATAAGTAATTGATATAGATAATTAGGAAATTAGATAATTATTTTATTAAAATTTTGACAAGCCATATTTTAATAATTTAACTATCTTGGCATCATTAAGCTATTCATTGTTTGAACAAAGTTATTAATTATAAATTATTTTCTAACCTTCCGAGAACAATTGAATGCAATATTTTGGGGGATCAAATTTGTTTCTATTCTCCCATGGTCCCTGCACACCTTTTGCCCTGTGTGGAGATCTGTGATATATAATTTATGACTTTTAGGTGTTTCTTTTGTATTTTGAAGTGCACGCAATGATTTTTGAATTTGATATGCATAACTTTGGGCACAGTGTCTATGTACAATGCTGAAAGGTGATCCAAAAGGTAATGAGTCGTAACAAAGGACAGAACTGTTGAAGGGGTTGTGTAAGGGTTGAGTGTCAAAAACAAGAGACACAGCTGTCACAGGTTGACTTCTTTGCTCGTCAATTTAACGTAGCAACTGACGCACGGCATACATTTCATTGCACCAGCGTACATTTCATTGCATGTTAACTGATGCATATACACGCAGGTAACACTTGTGAGTTGAACTCAGTGGGATTGGCACAGCAGGTAGTTGTGTCGGACCACAAATATGAAGGTTCGAGTTTGAATCCTGTAATATGGTTTTGGTGGGTTTTTTCCTACAATGTTTAGAGATAGTTGTTGTAGGTTGCCCTCCCTTTATATACATATCACTGCAGTATCACTGACATACTTTTTGAAAAGTGTATACACTCTGTTGTCATTACTTCTGCGAATTTATTTTTGGTAGTTTTCTCGCAGTTTGTAAATTAATGATTTTCTTGTAAAGGACTTCGAATTATTCTTTTCTTTTCATACATGAATTATATCCCATCCTTAATATATTTTATATTACATGTGTTGACTAATGAATATTTTATTTGTAGAATTATTTATAATTAACATAATTGTGTGACAATAATATATTATATAAATTAATATTTAAGAATGTGTAATATATTCTAATATTCTAATATATTCTAATATATTCTAATCAAATATATTCTAATATATTCTAATATATTCTAATATATTCTATAAATTCTTTGTAAAATAAAAATAACTGTTCCATATATTGTAAATCTAGGTTCATTAACTGGTGGAAATCCAGACTAGTACAAGCAGTACATATGCATGCAAACCATGATGTGAGTGAACAAATCTTGAAAGTGGCTTTAATCCCCAAATCAACCAACCAACCAACCAACCAATCATTATAGTCTTACATGCCAACGCAACTTAAAATATTGTATTCACAGTATCCTGCTAGAATATTACTGATGTAGATCTAGGTGATAATACAAGATGATTGACAGGCTTGTCAGTGAGTGACAGGAGTGATCATCCCACTGAGCCCTGACCTCCAAGACTGGTTCAATACCACAGGAGCTCTTACAGACTGGGTTCTGTCTGCTGGTTGAAACATATGATTCTAGAGTTAATATTTATGGAGAGCAGCTTCTATTTTGGAATATTTATGGAGAGCAGCTTCTATTTTGGACTCATCATTAGTGCACACTTTTATGTTAATTTCATTGATATGGTTAAACTAGGTTCTGTCTGTTCATACAAAAATATTAGCAGAATATTGTGTTCAGTGGAAATAGCTAGTGCTTGATTTATTGAACATGTCACATGGCTTGCAGTATTCCGTTGGAATCAACTCCAGTGTCTCACAGAGTGCAGTATTCCATTGGAATCCGCTTCAGGTTAACTTTGTGTACTACACATTATGTACGCTACATCAATGTCATTTTTGTAATTAATGTGTAGTAATTAGTCACCTAAAAGCTGAACCAATGATTTTACTTAATTCCATCTAAGTAAAATATTACATAAACGTAACCTTGGCTTCAGAGTTGTCATCAGTTATTCATGTCAAGTGTTTTGTGTTCGGTCAACGAAGAGTGAATCATTTACAACCCCCCAAAAAATGTATTGTTGTCTATGTTATGTGTCAAATATTTCATAATATTTAGTGCCGCTTATTTAAGATAAACTAATTGGGGTTTGTCTCATGTATGTAGAGCTAGTATGGGAATTGTCTTATTGAGCTGAGATAACATATAGGGGTTGTCTCATTTGTGCTGAAATAAGAAGGGAGTTAGTCTTGTTTGTGCCGAGATAACGTAAGATTTGTCTCATTTGTGCTGAGATAGCATGGAAATTGTCTGCTTGTGCTGAGATAACATCAGGTCTTTCTCATTTGTGATGAGACAACATTGGGTTTGTCTCATGTGTACTAAGAATGTTGAATGGTTAAACTATATCAGTTATGAACATATATCTATATACAGAAGAGTATCACAGTTATGAACATATATCTATAAACAGAAGAGTATCACAGTTATGAACATATATATATATATATATATACAGTACCATATCACAATTAATTGCGTCTTTTTTATTTGTCTTTTCATTTTACCATTTCCTCTACAGTTGAGATAACATGGACATTGCCTAACATGTACTGAGATAACATGGAATTAGTCTCATGTCTACTGAGAGTATTTCACATGAGGTTTGTCTCACATGCATTAAAGAGCTTGATTCATCATAGAGAAGTATTTTTAATAGATATCTTATCAAGTGTGCTTACTTCCAACAGTTTTTAGCTTGATTCAAACCATTAAAACAGATGACATCTATCGAGTATTACAGTAAGATATTTGGCTTCATTCATATATGATGTCTGAAAATTTGCCAGAATATATAACCTGACTATAGCTCCAACTGTCGGAGAGAGAGAAAGAGAGAGTTGTTAACACTTGTTTAAACTCACACTTAATACATAAGCATATGGTGTAATCAATACACACAATCATAATATTGTTTATAGGGAATGATTTTAAACCATTGTTTAAATGGAACCACATTCCTAATAGTTCAACCATGCTAACCATCATGGGTAATTACTGGTGTATGCAGTTAACGAGTTAATCACCCATATAGCGTGGGCCTGCACAGGCAAGGCAAGGCAGCTCAGGTTTGACTGCAGCTAGCTGGAGAGGTAAGGAGACGTACTTAGCAGGCTTTGACAGCAGCCATCAATCACCAGAGTGTGATCTGAGCTTATGAGGGGACATGGCGAGGGGCGCGTCTATTGCCCACAACCCCCCTACCACCACCAGGAGGGTCTGGAGGGTCTGCGAGTCCTGGGAGGGGGGTCTGGATGGACCGAGGACATTGCATGACGTGACATCGCAGTGCATCAGTGCTTGCTACATGTCCAGCCATATATTGCCAGATCTGGGATGCTAGTCTCTCACACATCAAGTCAGTGCCAAGGCGATGGTGATAAGAATGATAAACGACAATGATGGATCCCTTCAATGACGTCGCTATAGCAACTGTCAAGGCACATCAGCCTCCATTGGGAACATATCATTTGTGTGGTTCCGGACTGTCTGCAAGCTGACAATGAATTATGATGTTTTTGTGAAAATGCCACCATTCTTTTGACAGGAAAATTATCATAAATCTTTTGTTGGTTACCCCACATAAGGTCATAAATATTTTGATTCTGTCTAATCGCTGTGGTTATTATTACCATGGTTGCTGCCGGCCAGAGCTTTAATGATGCCGTACTCTCACATACAGCATATTGTCTTGCCACGGCCAGTGATGGATAGCCAGACTCGACCCTCTCAGCCATAACTCAAACTTTCAAGTGCGATTTTTAATTGCATTTATCAGCGATGTCGTATGACACAGCCAACAAGGGGAATACCCAGGGCCCAGTCTGGAACGTGTTAGTTCCTGATAAGATACTGCAGGTTATTTCTTCCCTGTCTAATGCGCCAAACATTTTTCATTATTACAAGCTGGGCAGCGTCAATCACGGAGTGGGAAAAGCCATAATCCTTGTCACTAGGATTAAGAATGATGTCTCGAATAAACATATACGTTTTAATGTGATCTTTTCCTGGGAGAGCTCCGTGCGTGGAGGATTAAGATGTCAGGGCATGATTACCCACTCGAAGAGGAACACAATTAATCATTGCAATTTGAATATTTGGACAATAAATATCTTTAATTGTTATTCGTTTGCTGATACCTATCTAAATGTAGACGGCCTGGCTTGCAGTGCCTCGTAGATCTGGAGTTTATCTCATGGCTGACTTCTACACATATCAATCATTTAGCTGGTAGGAAAATTGCAAGGGTTCTTACAGCAACAATCAAAACACATTTTCTTGTACGGCTGTTTGGAGGAAGGATGCACTGGTCGTCTCATAAATATTTAGATTGTCACAAATAGAATATCATTTGCAATTATTGAGTTGGGATGTTCTTATAACTTGTTTTGTAGAAAATTAGATCCCTATTTTGAAATATGTTAGTAGACAGACTTAAAGGAGATAATTGTTTTCTATTAAACACACTAATAATTATAATAATAATGATAATGATAATACATATATATAGTGCTATATATCCATACACAGAGTGTGCGCAAAGCGCGTCTAGACAGAGTGAAAGAATATGAACAGATAGAATTTTAGCTTTGTTTTGAAAGATGAAAGTGTTCGTGATTGCTAGAGATGAAGGAGAATGTACTACATTAATGTTTACATTTTGTGTTATTTTTTAGATGAAAAACACCACAAGATTATATCGTTTTAGTGTGCATATATGTTTTAATGTATGTATATATATATATATATACATTAACCTCTATAGTGCTGTCAATGCCAAGTATTGCAATGAATGAGATTAATCCATCGCAGAAATAGTTAAAGTTTTAAGTTTTAAAATAATTTGAAGCAGCTTTAAGAAAAATGATTGATTGATGCATTTTCACTTTCACGTAATTTTTTTGTGCTACGACAAGAGTTTTAAAACAAAACATTTATTCCTGATTTTGTTGATAGCTGTCAAGCTGACATTTATTTCTCTACCCATGTTTCTACGCCTTTCTCTCCGGATTCTTGATGCAAAAACATGCACACGCAAGAACATTTCTCATCCAGTAACCATGACGCAGTGCCAAGATGTGCCAGGATAAAGTATGACACTTAGAATTAGTTGGAAGTGGACAGATCCACAAAGTTTTATCAGATTGATGGAATGGAAACTTAAGCTAAGTTAGTGCCAGACACGTTGCCATGGCAATAACAAATGATTTAGGAATCGTTACTTGCAGCAGTCATCTTCGGGGTTGAGAAGTACTGTCTGTGTTTACTGTTAGCCTCAATTAATGACTTCAAATGAATGTCTGGACAAGTTTAATGTGATAGTGAAGAACAGGCTGTTTACATTTCATGATGGCGTTAAATGACTTCACAAGAGTGACAATCATATTCCTCATTTCTTAGGATCATGTATGCTTCTTCCTTCTTCATTGTCTTATGTAATCCAGTGTGGGCTTTTTTTGGTGGTGGATGATGTAAACATGCAATGGATGATCCAATCGCAAGTTGTCCATTTTGCTTGCGACATCACTGTTTAGATGATGGGCTGACTCGAGTGTATGTCACATAAATTTAGGATCAATGTTATGTTCAGTCTCAAAGGTATATGTTCAAATGTGAGTGTACATGTGTGTCTGATATGTTTAGGTTCAACCATCAGTGTACGTCTGATAGCGTTATATTTAAATGTCACTGTATGTCTGATGTTCAAATGTCAGGTTATGTGATAGATTTGTGTTCAAATGTGAGTGTACGTCTGATGTTCAGATATGAATTATGTTCAAATGTGAGTGTGTCTGAAAGCAGTATATTCAGATGTGAATTATGTTCAAATCTGAGTGTATATCTGATAGCTTTAAGTTCCAATGCCAGTGTATGATGGCTTTGTTTTGAGTAGATGTCCAATAGCTTTATTATCAAATGTCAGTATGTTTGATAGCTTTATGTTCAAATGTGAGTGTATCTTCAATGTGTTTTTGAACTTTTAACTTATGATTGCAGTTTCACATTTAGTTTCATCTGAACTCGCATCAGATTCATGTTAACTTTGCATGGGTTTGGATGTTTCAAACTCTGTTTCATGTTCTAGAATTTAAAACTTTCAGTTTCAAGCCTATATTTCCTATATAAATTAGGATGCTAAAAAACATTACCAAATGAATACGTTATTCCTGGTATGATACTGTTGATGTTTGTGTAATGTTCATGTTGCTCCTAATGTAGAATGTGAACTGAACCTATCGACAGTGATTCAACCGAACTGGGTGAGTTAGAGCACTCATTGCATCTGTCATGTGACACTAGTGGCAGGCTTCCATTGTCATTGCCATAGCGACACCACGGCATTGACACCACGGCATCGTGAATCACATCTCTGATGGAGCACCACATGTCAAGCATGTCAAATTAGGATGGGCTTCAAACCTGGATCCACTCTTCTTATAAACCCCGCAAACCCACTCCCCTCTGGAAAAACAAAACAAAACAAATCGGCCAAAAAAATAAATTAAGGTACAATGTGCTATCAATCAAAATGTCACCCCCTTGTCAGTGCGACTACAACAGAACAGGCACCTCGTACATTTCATGAAATGTACGTCAAATTAAAAAAAAGCCAAGCCAAGCGTATATTGCAGAAAAAGACTTAGATTGTGCTGGAGTTGTGTGTTCTGACTGCTGATTGATGCCGAAGCCCTGGCAGTACTTAGACACCTACTGAGGAAATGTACACCCCATAGCATGCTCACTCATCATAATGTGTCATATGTCAATTCCAATAGTATACTTGTTAATTTCAAATTCCTATCTGCCAGAGGGGGAAAAAAGTATTATATACATGATTCAGACATTGTCTGTGCTGCAAAATACATTGCACTTAATCACAGATTTCTGCTGGCTAGATGTGATGATGGATAGGAAAAGGGAGCATTAATTATTGTGACATTTAGCATGTAATAATAACAATGCTTATCAGTTAGTGGACATTTTGTGTCATTTTGGATATTTGGGAAATATTACAGGACTAGAAAGATTAGGTAAGTAATATGTCGATGACAACTTGTAATTATATGAGAATGTTGGAAGGAAGATGAAAAGGATTGATTCAACATCCTTTAATAATTTATACCAGAAATGAAATTATCTGGCCCTGTCCATCTTGCATAAGTGAGCCAGGTCTTCTAGGACAAGTGATTCATCATGTGTAGGACAAGTGATGCATTGCATTTAGGACAAGTAATGCATTATGTGTAGAACAAGTGATTAGTCTTGCATGATACATTGTGTTTAGGACAAGTGATGCATTATGTGTACGACAAGTGATTCATCTTGTATGATACATTGTGTTTAGGACAAGTGATGCATTATGTGTACGAAATTGATCTTCTTGTGTAGGACAAGCTATTCATACTGAGTTGATGACTCAATCCATTATATATTAGATAAATGAAACATGTTTAGGTAAAGTCAGACAAGTAAGTCATCTTGCATTTAACAAACAAGCCATTTAGCATTGGACAAATTAGGCATTTTCTTTAAGATAAGTTGGTCATCTTGTGGAGGTCAAACGAGTGCATATTATAGAGCACTTTCTTGTTCTGGAATTCACAAAAGATGGAGAACAGTGACGTTGATAGCAAGATCTCTTTGGGAACCAAAAAGCCAATCTAATGCAAGTCATCACGGCTGATACTGAAAAGGTTAATCTGGACACAGGTGGGGGTAGATGGATAGTTAAAGACCTCAAACCATTCTGTCTTACCAATCGATCAAAATGCCAGGTAGAAGATTAAATGCACCAAACACTCAACATATCTTTGCAATGTTTATAAATGTCTTGATACAGTAAATGATGGATTTGTTATCATGACTGACAAACATAATCTGTGTAATGTATTATGACTGCATATGACATTTTGAATGTTCTCAAACTTCTGGTTAAGATTACAATTATTATTGTTGTGTTTTAACTGCTGCATTAAGTTCTGGCTAATTTACAATTATATTTTTAATTAGTATATAGAAAACTGACTCATTTGTCCTAATTTCTCCATAAAATCATTACGATTATTATTCCCATGTCAATAGTTAAATAATTAGTTAACGTATTCTGACCGATTTAGCTGTAGGCAGAATAGTATAAATTAATATCTTATATCAATAAATATTTTAATTTGTTTGTGCAGAAAGTGTTTTTTCAAAATTAGTCAATACCGTAAACAGAATAGTATACAGTAGACATGTTTTATTAACTAATCATGGACTTATTGATATAAGCAAGTCTACTGTATGCTAATCTGTTTTATGGACTAATCTGTATATCGACTAATTGTGTATTTACAGACAAAGGCATCCCCTGTAAACTAATCTGCTTATTGATTAATCGTTTCCTTATGGACATGAGCAAGCCAATCATATATTAACCTGTTTACTGACTAATTGTTTACCTATGGACAATAACCATGTCTACTGTAGACTAATCTGTTTATTGTTTGTTTACAGACATAAGCATCCACAGGAGGCTGACCTGTTTATTGACTAATTGTTCACTTATGGACATAAGCTAATCCACAGTAGGCTAATCTGTTAATTGACTAATCATGTCCTTATGGACCTCTGCAAGTCCACTGCAGGCTAATCTGTTTACTGACTAATGGTTTAGTCTGTGTTGACTTGCTGGCTCTGGTACTAAGCTGACTGTGGTCTGTGGGTGTCCGACTCTGAGATAATGATGGTTGATGGTAACCTAGCATGTCACTACTTCTTGATCATCTAGGCCAGCTGTCATCACCAATATCAAAATACATCCATTTTTTCTGTCCAGTACCCACAAACAGAATTTTCTATTTCCTTTTTATTTTTTTCACTTCTCGTCAGATCTTGGTAAAGTGCTCTGTATGTTTGTTATGTGCTCAGTTTTGTAATTTGATGTGTCACCTCGGATGAAAATATATGCAGTCTTAGACAATTTATTTGAGCTGGGCACCGGTGGTATTTGACATAGGTAGAACATGGCTGCCGTTGGCTCTGAATTGCTGTTTGTTTTGCAGTCTGTTTCTGTGTAGTGTTCAACATGAAAGTAAAAGGTCTGCAAGGAATGAGGACTTCCATTTGATATCAAGTTGTGCAGATGGCTTGAAAAGTGAACTCAGTTCTGATGATATGTACACAGTGTAAATCATTCTGTGTCTCTCCCGAAGTTCTGAGAGGATTGTCAGGAATTAACTAGTCAGACCAGTCTCTAGGCTGAAGTCATACTATGCAACAATGTTGCATCTGCTTTTTGTTGCAATGGTCATGGTTGTCATGGTGATTGGGCTTGTCCTAGTGACTGGTTTTGTTGTTATTGTAATTAGCCTTGTTGTCATGGTGATTGGCCTTGTCGTCATAGTGACTGGCCTCTTTCATTAACACACCATCAAATATCAGTTTCTAAATTCTAGTCAATTCAATGAAAACCTACATTTGCATGCTATATTCCTTTTACAATCAATAATTATTTTATATTATTTGATAAGTTCAATTTTTTTCCAAGATTTTTGTGAAGTTCTTGATTTAATCCACCAAAAAATAAGTACACCTTTACCAAATGCTAAGGAGTTGTTTTTTATGCTACAAAGATGGCTTCAATTAATGTGTTTACAATTCTAAATAGGATAATCGAATGTCCTACAAGTATTGAAAACAATGATCATGTTACCATGATCATAGAACTATTAGTCGAAGCCATATATAAATTATCATATTCATAAATTCTCATTTCAATGCATTATTGTTGAATCTATTAAATTCCATTTAGTTGAAGGTACTTATTTTGTAACCCTGGGAGAAGCATTATAAATTTGATACAGCTCTTGAATTCCCAATGCTATGATACATCTGATGTCACAAAGTTCGTTTAATGTCACCCTAGCATCAAGTACCCATCCAAAGTCCCCCTCAAGCGCTACGCATCAAGAGATTATGTCAAATTATGGAAAAAATAATGTATGAATGTCTACATGTCATCATAAATTTATATTAAAACATGACATGTGATGTGGAAGAAATATGTACGACCGTCATGGGTGTGCTTTTGCGTCTCCTGAGGAACACGTAGATAAATACATTGATTACCTCAGTGATAATTGAATGTTTACGATGCTATCCAACATATATAACCTTTTGATTTAAGAGAACATTTCCTAGCGGCATTTACAGTCATTTGTTATTTTTTTTAAATCATAGGTCATATTGCTTATTTTCTTAATTTTTAATTGATTTTTATATTTTTATTGGATGAACTCTGCAAAGCATGCATGAAGAAATTTTATTAGTATGAATGATGCATGTCTTGGCACCAGTCTGGTACATTATTATCTTAGATAGCTAAGATGTCAGGAAAAGATTGAACATCTTATTTGTCATTATTGAATATGTTAACATTAATATTTGAATAATTTTTTTGTTATATATGTATATTACTATTGACTATGGGAATATTTAATTTAAAATATTTTAAAATATGAATATTTTTGGGGATGGAAATTTGCAAGATTCACTCAGTGTTCTTGTTAATTGCAGGCTCAAGACGAAATGGCACGGGAGGTCAGCAGCAGAAAAGTGAATCAGGGGGAACGGATTCTGACATGACTTCAGATGAGGAAGGTGAGGAAGATGACCCAATGAACGGATCTGTTTCCGATGACCCCACCTCGCCCCAGACCCTCCCAGATGCAGACCCTCCCGAGGAAGATCCGGCAGACATGAAATCAGAGGAGCGCAGTGACACGCCGTCAAGCATGAAGAGAGCCGACATGACGTCGACACCGATCAACACTGACATGTCAAACTCCAGACCAGCCTACCTTACCAATACACCTGACAGTCCCACCTCAACAACCCCCTCTGTGATTGTATCCATGGCATCTTTTGTGTCAAAGACTGATAAGAACTTCTCAAAAACAACCAAAGATACATCGTCAAAATCCTTCAGCGGCAAAAAATCAAATGTTCATTCGTTCCTGGAACAGGACACCGACAAGCCTCTGGATCTGTCCACAAAGACGCACAAGGAACCCAAGGTTAAGATTTCAAATGGCCACTCCGTTTTGCCATCTCCAGGATTTCCATCAAGTCTCCAGAGTCTGCAGCAGAGGTTCGGGGGAGATTTCCCCATCGAGCCTCCGCGAAGACCGAGCAGCAGCATCCCTCTGCAGTCCACCATCACCCAGGGCAAGCCTCTCCTGAGGTCTCCGCTGATAGTTCCTTCGCCAAACCACTCCAAACGCTCACCCACTCTCGACAGCAACCACAAATCCCGACCATCTCCCAAGTCTGAGAAGGGAGATAGCCACGGAGCACCTCCGATAAAGAATTCGCTGGGACACGGCGAGATAGAGTCTTCTGAGGCCATGGACAAGAACAACAAATACACCATGCACACGTGCTCCTGTCAGAAGATGTACACGACCCTGTATGCACTCAGCATGCACCTGCAGGAGTCCGGACACGTTCCCGGAACTCCCAAAGCCGCCAGCCTCATGGACTACCCGAAGCTGGTGCGCGGCCAGGACATGTGGCTCAACCAGGAGTCTGAGCAGACGCGCAGGATCCTGCGGTGCATGCAGTGTGGCGAGTCATTCAAGTCGCTGCCGATGCTGACAGTCCACATGATGAAGACGCAGCACTACACCAAGATCGTGAGTTCCGACCACGGTCGGCGCTCGCACAAGTGCTCTGCGTACTGCGACAAGGAGCTTGATCGAGAGTGCATCTTCAAGTGCAAAGTGTGCCATGATACCTTCACGGACATGGAAGGACTAGCCAACCATATGATACTGTCGGGGCATCACAAGAGGCAGGCACTACGTACACAGAACTATCCTGACCTGGGGATGCGTGCACGGAGGAAGCGTTACTATAGTGATGACAGCAACTCATGCGCAACCCCAACTGTGGCTTCTCTCTTAGAATACAAGAGAAAATGCATATCTCACAGTTCCAATGGCTTCAGTCCTCCCTCGGAGGTTTCCAGCCTTGGTATCGACAGTTCAATATCCTGTGAAAATTGTGGACATAAGATAGAAATGCATAATTTCGTCGAGCATGTCCGATTGTGTCTGAGACATAAAGCTGATGTGATTGGTGCACTCAAGCACAAACTAGCTTTAGAAGAGAGTTCGAAGCATCATAAATTCAGATGTTTATCCCCGTCGAGTAAGAATCATGATATTAGCAAGAAACATTTAGAAATTCTCACATCTTATAATAAGAGTTCCCCATCTCCACCTCAGTTGCAGTCTAGCAGCCCGGCGATGAGTGACGGTAAGAAGTGTGACTTGGAAGCAGATGTACCACAAGATGCCCACGACAAGCATCCTCCATGCAGCCCCAAAGAGGAAGCAACAACACAAAAGGCAAACATGAGTGAAAGCCAGGACGACAATCACGACCGAACATCTGATTCCCCATCGAAAAAAATCTCTCAAATCAAGAGAGAAGTTGATGATGATGCACCACAGGACAAACTGCGGTCACCGTGTTCAATCAAACAGGAGAGGAGCCCATCGATGTCGCCATCAAGGATGTTGACATCAAGGACAGATGCTGCTTCAGCTCAGCCTCGAGAATGTTCTCCTCATGGAGCGGCTGAACCTCAATCCAGCGATGAAAAAGATGTGGGTGAACTCCATCCTAACTTGGACATTATCGATCCGAATTGTAGCGAAACCAGTGGGAAGGGATCGTCTGCTCTCAAAGACATGGAGTCCTTCATTCAAAGGAGCTTCACTTCTAAGTTCGACCACCAGCGTAGCAAGATGAGCCATATCATGAATCCACTGCACAAAACTACCCTGCCTCTTCCGGGCAGCTCTCCAGTGAAGGGCGACTCAGTTTTCAACTATTTTGGAAAACTTCGGAAATTCTTCAACTCTTTTCAGTCCTTTGACCACAGCTTATCTCCAAAGAAGCCACTCCCTGCCTCCTGCACAGCCAAACATCTCGAGAAATCTCCAAAGGAAATTGAGAGGAGAAGTGAAACGAATGAAAATAACGCTACAAAAAATACCAAAGAATCTGAAAAGACGGAAACTCCAAAGAAGGAATCCAATAACGCTGATTCTTTCAAGTCCCCGGTCGACGGAGAAATGGGCAATGATGGCGACGACGACGATTCTGATGAGCCCCTTGTGAATAAGTACCTGAATGTGGAGGAGGGTGAATCCTCGTCCAATAAGAGCGGGTCTGCTCTGGACTCTCTCAGCAGCTTCGTGTACGGCCAGCCAATGACCAGCGAGCATCCTCTGGACAGTCTGCAAAGGCTGCTGACGAGAACCGACATTCCTAGGATCCTCCAACAGCAGATGGACCCGGTGTCGTGTCATCCTCTAATGTTGCCTTCCGATCTGACGCTGCCGTTGAACCTGTCCATAAAACAGTCGAGATCCGATGACGAGGACGAGAACTACTTGGACGAGCAGGCTGAGGACCTGGCGGGGAGAGATGGAGGCGGCGGCGGTGGCAGCCCGGTGTTCGGTTGTGACGGGGAACTAGTCGAATACAAGTGTGCCGCATGCAGTCGACAGTTCGCTTCCAAAGGATCATACCGGTACCACCTCAGCCGCTGCCATTTGTCCAGTGTCAAGAAGTATGGAATCAAGGAAGCCTTCAACATGAGTCCATACGTATATCTACCTCTGGATCACACTGCCAAGTTCACTAAGTACTATGAAATGGCCCACGAGCTGGCAAACAAAGGGAAGTAACCCTTGCAAAGGGAGGCAACTGTGTATGATTGAAAATCTGTGATGGGCTTTAGAGGTAGAGGACTGCATGTGTGCATGTCATCTTCTGGGGTATGTGGAACAGCTATGGGTTATTCTGAATAACCTTAATGTTTGTTATTGGATGGTATATGATACATATATGGTGATACTTGTAGGATTTTAAACATTTACTGATCTGAATGTGTTCAAAAAGTGTTTCTGGTCACATGTTCACAGGAATAGAATATGACCAAAGTTGAATGGCTGCTACCAAAATGCATTTTACCTTACTATACAGCATTTTAATGATCATCAAGATATCCTCTTAGCTTCTTGTAGTGCTATAGTTTTATACATACACATGCTTTTCTTAATCCACTTTGTAAATTTACTATGGTTACATATGCAAATTAGATGTTTGTTCAATGATTTTGTTTTGTAAGAGAATTGTAAACTTCATGTTTCATGTTGTTGATACATGGGCACTTCAAAATTAGTGTTTGTAGGTTAAATGTTCAGTGAATGGTATATTTGCTTGACCAATCGTTCACTTTATGTAATATACAAGTACAGTTGCTCTGCCATTTGTTATTGTATTGAGTTCATACAAGCTTCTCTATTTTGGAACCAATTTTAGTAATCACAAACTGAGTTCTAGATATTTTCAGAATAATTATGTAATTGTTAAATTGACTTTATTTTATTTTATTTAACTTTAAAAAAAACACAAAAACTGACATCATTTATGTTTTTAAATGAATAGTTTTAACTCTTTTTACTTGATGTTTATTTCCTAATCCAGCATAGTAAGTAAGTTTATCAGACAAAACCATTAATTTTCCATTGAAAACATGGCAACATGATTCAATGCATCAGTAAAGTTTTCAAATTTGGTGGATCTCTAATGTTTCATAGCATTTCATTAGACTTAGTGCCATACTTTAATTGATTTTGTAGATTAATGTCTTGCATAATAATCATAAAAGTGCTAATAATGACTGAAAATTCCATCTAGAATCCATTCTTTAATTTAACTGTTTTTAGTTGATTACCAAATGTTACTTAAAATATGAAGATATTTGAATTATTCCTGACATATTTATTTAAACAGAAATCCTGTGAATCTCGTTTACACATTTTAGCTTTAAGAATTTTTATAGTGCTTCTCTCCTCCAATTTGAACTTTTGTTGACATTGTATTTTTATGTATTGATTTTAGATAATTTTATATGAAAATTCCATTTTTATCATGAAATGAAATGAAATCCCCAAAATCAGAACTTTAAAAAATAAATAAAGAATTTTAAAAATATGTACCGTATACATATACTTAAGCATATGTTTAAGTCATTCTTTAGTTAGATTCAAAGTTGACATTCTATATCAATAAGTTGGTTCATTATTTGCAGCATAATAGACTGTGTTATAACTAAGCATATCATACTATACCTCATCAATCTTCAACTTCAGTTCATGAATTACTTTACACTTTTCCAAATTAAATAACAAGTAAAGAACCAATGTGACAGGCATTAAAGCTACATGTACGATTTTGTAACAAGACAGTGGGTAATATGCCTTTAATTTTCCTGGAAACAATTTAAAGTCGTCAAGGTAAAGGTAGTAAAATTAATAAGGAACATTATTTTTTAACCTTCTCCATGCTGGATTGGGCATAGGTACTGCTCTTAAGGCATCTGCAGTTGCCTCCAGCATGGAGAGAGTTAAAAAAAGAAACAACTTGTAGCACTTGAAGAGAGATGGAATGTGAAGATTTGATGATGGTATTATTAATAAACCAAAGCTGTTTTCTATCTGTATTTAATTTATATGCATGTTTTACTTTTGTACCACGTATTCTTTGTGATAATTTCATCTTGGTGCAAACTGGAAATTTGAGAAATCCTATTATGTCCAGACACAGGTATAATTCCATGTATTGCAATTTCGCATATTGTGCACATTACACGAATCGTGTAGCCTCCAATTTGCTTCATATTTGGAAGACTTTTAATCAATTGTATATACACATTTAACCTTTATTCCCAATTGTATGAAATCCATTATATTAGGTTGTTGATGTTATTGAAATGATTGTCCATTGTTCGGTTTTTTTTTCTAAGCTGAGATTGTTGATGTTCAACATGTATATAGGTGAAAAGCTTTAAAGTGCAAAAAGATATTTAAATCGTTTTATTTTTTTTTGTAAAAGATATCATGCAAACAAATCTTTCATTATCATTTATTACAGTCACTATTATTTAAATGCATATACTGAGGATCACAAGAAACAATATTTTTTCGAAATGTCTAAATATTGACACAATAAAATAATAATAATGAATATGAAATTATAACCTTTATTTCAATATTTAATACACTTGTATTAATAACTTCTAGGCATCACATTCCAAAATGTATTAGTAGTATATATACTATTCATATTTAAACTTGTTACACTTTCTTTTGATCTTCAGTATATTTTGAAATGAGCCACCATCAGGTATACAATTAGTTTTCAGGTACATGGGTTTCTGTCTGTTGTATTATAAGCCTTGATCTGTCAGTACCAGCCAGTGCTCGTAGGTTTATTGCAACATTCAGCACTACGGATGTTGCGGGTTTCCTCTTACCCAAAACTGACAAGCTGTGATATAAGTGAAAGAATATTGAAATCGACTCTAAACTCTTAATTAAAAATAATTAAAATTATTATTTTTAAATATGTAAGATTGTCCCCAGGTATCATGGATGTTTACATCTATTACATATACAGACAGACACCCAGAGAACCCAAACTAATACTGCGGGATAAATATGTCATAATTATTAACAATTACGCTTCAGTTTTCTCTTAGTTTTCTCTATTCAATTAAAAACACTAATGAATGACAATGTAATTGTCATTCATTAGTTTTCAATTTACAGTTTACAGTGTTATTTAAATGTAAGATTAAAAATCTTTACAAATTCATTTTGCTAATGAATTCACAGTGAAAGGTGTATGAATATATATGGCATGATGTTAAATCAAGTAGTAAGATGAGATGGCGAGAAAAAATGTCCCTCAATGAACCGTGACAGATGTGAAAATTAATTGATGGATTCCTTTCGTTTGGAGACCGTAGTGTAGTTGTAGATTAACCTTGTGCACATTCCCTCATACCTCGAGTATTACAAGTGCTATAAAATTGTACATAATATGGAACCTATTTGTTTTATTTGTTTTGTGTTGACACAAACTTGTTGCTATGCTACTAAAAAATGACCAATAGTTTTTGACTGAACCATTTCTCCCATTATTTATCAGTATTATGTTAATGATGCCAACAGCAGAGCATGTTTTGTTCCCATGCTTCCTATTCACATGCTATTGAGATACTGTATTGGTGCCAGTCTCATGAGGGAATTATTGAATTACTAATATTCACGTCCCCCAATGAAAACTGTAAGACTGTAAAACATTTATATCTACACTCTACATGGAATCTGCATCATTCTACATAGAGCAAGTCACTGAAAATGCAAATTTTGAATCATTCTCCAAAGATCAGCTTCATTTACCATAGTCTGGCCTAGATTGTCATAAAACTTGTGACATGTCGCACATGTTGGAGGTTCTATGGTGAATGATGCAGAATTTACATTTTCAGTGACTTACAGATTGCATGTAGAGTGTAGTCATATGAATGTTTTATGCTTCTGATGTCAGTATTCATTCGGGGTGCAGATAATGTAGAGCTATAATTCGACCCAGGCCTGACAGACATCAATCTATATACACCTACCAAAATTCATAAAAATATATCCGTAACTTTTAAAGATTGATTTTCATGTATTTGGCAAATTGAAGCTTGTTTTATTTTGTGCATATCACCAATCTTCTTTTAATTTTTGTTTGTTAAAGATTTGAAATGGCCGTCTTATTCGATGTTTCACTCTCTTGTTAAAGATGTTTTAAAAAGCCTTCATTGAGGAGATTGCTCATCTATTAGATCTGCAAAATATTGCAATTAAAGGCATATTATCAGCTTTGTTGTTACAGTGATTGTAGATTGTGTTGATAGCTGCTGATTTCTGTCCTCTGTGTACATTTGTCTATCCACAATGACCGACTGATCACGTCAACTCGCCACAGCTTTAGTCAGGTATTCTTGCTGACTTTCCTCTTACCACCAAATTATCATGTTATTCTTTTATTTCAAAGCAAATTAAATATATTTATATCTTCATCTGTATGCTTGTCTGTTGTTTGATTGGCCAGAGCTACAGAACAGAACCATTGTTCACAAAGGCCGAAAATTAGGAACATGGCATTTGTGGATTTGCTAGGAACATTTTCTTTTAATAGAATTCATGACAACAGGGCTGCATTCAGGCTGCACTACATTTTTCTACAAAGTGCTACGACGTTATGGAGTTTACGTCACTGCAGGAATCTTTCACCCATTTGCAACGATAGCACTACAGTTGCCATTCAGCCAACACATGGTAGTACTACGTAGCATTACTTTTTACTTTGGCTTTTAATCCTGTAGTGTTTTGTTGGAAATCCCAAAGCATGAATTTCATACTATTTTCCAATGAAATCATTTAGCCAAGAAAAGTAGCATAGTGTAGTGTAGACAAATGTATTGGAGCCGTAACACAGCCCAATACAGAATACACTGAGACTGTTAAATGTCCTATGTCTAGACCTCTTGGATATTTCCATAACCTACAAGACTTGAACATTGATAGGTTTCCATGTGTGGGAGATGCAAGGCAACAAGGGTGGGATGGAAATTGTGTTTCAGACTGCAATTCCACTTGGCACGTGTAAAACATGCAAACAGACGATGGTGTCAATCCTATTGGCATTTCTTCCATGCACACGACTTCACGATATCATTTATACCTTAATACAAAGTATGAATGAATTAGTGCTTTACGTCGCAGCAGGACTATTTCACCCATACACGACGACATACCTGAATAGAAAGTTGTGAGGTGTGAACTGCACTAAGCTTGTCTTGCACTTGCCACATGTCTAATCAAGTCTGCCCAACTTTAGGCGCTGTATTCTGATTGGCTGAAGGGTTATGGGAGAACGACAGCTCGCGATAGGTTAATACCAGGACAGGAGAAATAACAACACGATACAGGAAATATCTTGTCAACAACAGATTTAGTCCATCGTAAACAACAACAAGGATGCATAAACATGCAGCATGATGAATATGATGATTTTATCAATAAATAGATGTTCTATGTACTCAAATGTGTCGAATACAATGCCATTTTTCAATACTTGTTCATAGCTGCAACATATTCAATAGATATTGGAACAAATTTGGGGATGAAAAATAATGCCCACCAGTAACAATGATGCTCATGCCAATAGATGTTTGCATCATTACTTTGCTCGCGATGGATGTCTGTGGGCAACGTAACTAGTGAGATGATAACAATGACATTTAGTGTCGTATTTAAACCAATCTAATCTAATATGTACATCGATTGATATTTACGAATTGTATGTGAAATATACAAACATGAAAATTGATGTCGTTGGAATGAAAAGAATTATTGGTCATATAAATCTATATACAGTGAATGTAAATCCATTAGAACGTGTCTTCACACCCATAAAATGTTTCAGTCCTACAAATTTTTACAATGGACCATAAATAGATTTTATATACACATGTTGAAAAGTACAACTGCACAATTACCAAAAAAAATAATACTTTAGCTGAAATTTTATAAAATTTTGCAGGTCCTTGAATGTTTTGTTAATAGATAATCGCAAGGTAAATGCAAATAACATTGAATGGACAATATACTGGTATCCTGAGATCGTGGAAGATAGCCATAACATGCCCTATTGTCAGGAACAAAATGCTAAGAGAATGTCTTTCGATGCTGTCCTCTTAAGTGAGGCTGCTGCCACTCGAGGTTGATCATCTTAGAAACATCAAGGATACCCACCATTTGCAGTAGCTATCCCACCACTGCAATAACCTTGCGACCTTTCACCTTTAACCTTCCCATCAGCCATCCAATTTTCATTAATTGGGTAGGAGGAAGGTTTAACAGTTCATGAACACTTTTTCAACAGTAATACTGATAAATAAATAATTGTCAAAATGTCACGGTTGTCCAAGGGAGATAACTGGCAGCCGTTATTGCTGGAAGAGGTCGACAACCTCCGACAGGTCAAGGCCACCGTCCTCATCAGCCGTGGTTGGCGTGGCTGAGGTGATGGTGATGGTGGACGTCGACGGGATGAAGCTGTGCGGCAGGTTCATGGACTGCACCATGTCAATGTGGTGCGCACGCTTGATGTGGGTCTTGAGGTTGCCCTTCTGGGTGAAGGACAGACAGCAGTAGTTGCACTGGTGTGGCCGTTCCCCACTGTGCTTCTTCAGGTGCACCTGCAGCGCGTTCTTCTGGTTGAAGGCCTTCTCACACAGGCTGCATACAAATGGCCGCTCACCTGCAGGAAACAGAAGTTGTAATACTAATAATAATAATAATAACAATAATAATAATAATAATGTGTCCATTCATAATATGGCAAATTCCAGTCTGCACATTATCTGCGCTTACATTATTATACCAGTCAATGGATTAGTGTGTACTCGCTTTCCCTTCTCAACTCCCTAAGAAGTATACAACCCAGGTCAATGTGTTTCAGGCACTCAGCAGCTATTCACATTTCCATCTCCAGTAGAACTGTTTCACTCTTAACCATCTAACACACAAGTTTGTATTTCAAAGGAAATATTTTGCCCAATAAATGGTATTTATTGTGCACATGACCAATTTCTTATGTACCAATTAGATAATTGAAAAGACACCCTTGATACTGGTGCTGTTCACCCAGCAGGGAATTTAATTTTATTTTTTTTTAAATTTGGGTTTAGAACCGCATTCAAGATGCTTTCACTTATACCCTGATATGGTTACCCCGATATATTATTACTGTGAATGATTCAAGCTTTTAGTACTTCGGCCTACCAATGAAAACTTGACATGAGGAAAGGTAAAACATTCATACGACTGCACTCTGCCTATCAACTGACAATTTCTACATAGAGATAGCAACCAAAATTGTATATTCTTCATCATGCACCATAGATTAGCTTCATTCACATTAGATCAGCTTAATAACATAGAATCTGCTATGATGATGAAGAAGGGACAGAACGACTGCTCACCTGTGTGTATCCGGACATGCCTCATGAGTTGGCTGGGTTTCTGGAAGGCCTTGTTGCACGTGTCACACCGGTGAGGCGTGGGCTTGGCCTTCTTCTGTATGGATGCCGGGTCGTGAGTCGACAGGTGCTCCTTCAGGTGGCTGGACCTCTTGAACGCCTTGTTACACACCTGTATCCATTTCAACATGTTATATTAACTGGACAAGACGAGATGAGACGGAAGTGAAAAACATGATTATCTTACCTTAAAAGCAAATCATTTTAAACATTCATTTATACAACATTGACATTTCTGAAATCCTGATATTACATAGCTGCTCGATTATTATAATTTATAGTATGTGTATCCATGGAATTCAAAATCACAAATTTCTTTCTTTCATCGGGTAACTATGACTACACCAAGTACATGTGTTTAGTTGTCATATTCAAATACCCTCTCCCTGCACACATTGGCCTTTGGGGCTTCCCTGATTGTCTCCAGTGTGGAGAAAGTTAATTGGGTTTTAGAACCACTTTCGAGGTTAATTCGCTCATATGCAGCTCATCAATTTAGGTCAGAAGGTAACCCGTAGTCCTTAGAGTTGCAGTAAACCTGCAAGCACTGGGAGGTACTGACGAAACAAACATGAGAAGTGCACTGCCACAGTACAGATAGCACATGCTAACTTCTGAGGACATTAATGTTGAGTTTTGGGATGGATTTGCTTCCACTGCACTGCCACCTTCCCATTCATAACAGTTTTAAAGTACTGTCAACATTTGCACGTCTTACCGGACACACGTGTATCCTCTGAGGAGTGCCGTCGTGTATTGGCAGCGCTTGTGGGAAATCAAGATCATTGTCGTCGTCATGAATAATCGTGGAGTTGTGCTCTTCCAGAACGCTGTCGTCGTCGTCGTCATTTTCATCATAGTCTTCATCGTCATCGTCGTCATTGATGACACCATCGTCACTTTCGTTACCGTCACTCAACAAAGCTTCACCAGGCTCAATAACGATGTGAGACACTTCGCCAGGCGATACTTGAGACATTTGTGACACCTAAAACAAAAACAAATGAAATGAGATCTTTTTACAAAAATGACAAAACCGTCATATTCAAATTTGCAGAATATCATTTGATACAAATGTACATTATACAACATGCATATGACAAGTATTTCATAGCTACTGTAATGTTAAAATTTGTAGGTTAATTAAAAAAAAATATTCTGGGAGTATTAGAGGATTTGTGTACAAATTATTAGAGGGCTTGAATTAATAGTAGCAATGCAACGAGTTTTCAATGCCAGATTGATTGCCTGGTACATTAAAGTTATCTGCATATATACTTCATGATTTCATAGGTAGTTTACAATGTCAGACAGACTGCCTAGTCAAGGGTGGGACTACCTGGCCAAGGGCGTTTCTGTATCTTACCTGTGGATCCATGGCATCTGCCACAACAAATGTCAATTCCGGCTGAGCCTGCAGGGTCATGTTGGACTGCTGCAGAGTGTGTCCCCCCTCTACCTGACTGACAGCCATGCTGGACATGGGCTGGACGATCACATTGGGATTGACGGCTCCCCCGTCCTGCAGCGACACCACCGGCTGTATCTGGATGCCTTGGAGTATGTTCGGATCATGAACAGTCTGCGCGATGATGTTGTCGGCTGACACAGTCTGTGTCATCATCCCCGAGTCGACCTGCACCGTCATCATCCCGGGGTCGCCGGGCACCGCCTGAGTGATGATGCCGTTAGGATCCTGGGCCTGCACCTGCTGGGTGAGGACATTGGGGTTGATGGTGATGTTGATGTTGCCTTGCTGTTGGAGCTGCTGCAGGAGGCTGGCGTCGATCTGCACGGTCTGTGACAGGATGCTGGGGTCCAGACCTGCCACCTGGATCCCCTGGCCAAGATTGGAGGTGAAGTGAAGCTGGATGCCTTCCAGACCCTGCAGCACCTGAGTGGCCAGCTGGCTCTCGTTCAGAGACGACGCCAGACCCTCAGGCACCGTCAGCGTAATGGGCATGATGCTCTGCGTCTGCAGCATGGATGGGTCCACGTTGACCACCTGACCTGGCACCGCCTGCTGCGGTCCCGTTGCCGGGACGACCATGTCACCTGCGGTCACCATCACGGGGAAGTTCTGGACGATCTGGGCTGTGCTGGTGTCCATGTTTCTCGGGCTCACCTTCCTCCTCTTCGGGATGTCCTGTTTGAAGTGAGACAGGATGTGGCTCTTACGGTGTCCCGATGTCCTGAAGCGGCCGGGACAGTGAGGACACTTGAAGGGCTTGGCGCCCGTGTGGAGACGCATGTGGACCTTCAGACTGCCCTTTGTTGAGAATAGAGAACTGCACACGTGACATTTGAACCTTTTGTCTCCTGAAAACACAGAAATATCGTCAGAAACACACAGCTGGTTTAAAATTGACATCACAATAGATATTCATAGGATGCAATAAACATCTTCTGATTAGGAGTATCAGAATAATACCTGTGTTTCCAGTAACCCAACCAATCCTATTTAACGTGTCCAACCACAAATATTTTTGTAAAGAATTAAAAACAATAATAATAATAATTAAAATAATAATGATAATAATAATAATGTGTGCATTTATATTCACACAAGGTATGCTCTGTGGGCATGTCACAGATTATCTTTTTTATTATGTTGGCCCTCGGCCCTTGTCTTTGAACCAAAATGTTACTCCACTTTTTATTTAATCAGAGATAGGAATGAATGGCAATAGAAAGTCATCCTAGGGGATACTGACCCTGGTGAGGTGCGTGCGTCTTCATGTGACTGTCCAGCGTGGACTTGACCGTGAAGCTGCGACCACACTGGTCGCAGTTGAACGGTTTCTCGCCGGTGTGGATCCGGATGTGTCGCATCAGGTCGCTGGGCTTCTTGAAACTCTTGGGACAGTGGTTGCATTGATGGTGGTACTTGGGGTGGAGTAGCATGTGAGCCATCTTCTCCTGGAATAGAAGCAAGTCCGGAATAAAGCACAGACTTATTATATCATCATACAAGGCCGAGAATTATTACATGGTAGTTTTCAGCAGTGAGTGAGTGAATTATTACATGGTAGTTATCTTCAGTAGTGAGTGAATTATTACATGGTAGTTATCTTCGGTAGTGAGTGAATTATTACATGGTAGTTATCTTCGGTAGTGAGTGAGTGAATTATTATATGGTAGTTATCTTCGGTAGTGAGTGAATTATTACATGGTAGTTTTCTTCGGTAGTGAGTGAATTATTACATGGTAGTTTTCTTCGGTAGTGAGTGAATTATTACATGGTAGTTATCTTCGGTAGTGAGTGAGTGAATTATTACATGGTAGTTATCTTCGGTAGTGAGTGAATTATTACATGGTAGTTATCTTCTGTAGTGAGTGAGTGAATTATTACATGGTAGTTATCTTCGGTAGTGAGTGAATTATTACATGGTAGTTATCTTCGGTAGTGAGT
>JAUTBT010002919.1:0-28011 GCA_032361225.1 Lepetodrilus schrolli | reverse complement strand
CACTATCCTGGCTGCCGTATTCTGTATCTTTTGTAGTTTGCTGACCAGTTTTTCAGTAACGCCAAACAGTAGACTATCACAGTAGTCGAGATGTGATAGAACAAGAGTTCTAGCGAGGGCGTGGGCTGCATCTGTTGTGGTGAGGTGCCGGATGTTCCTGATAGCTCGTAGATGGTTACCCAATATACTTGTGTAGACAGATAAAATATACATACTTTCATGTAAAATACGTTTGACCATGAAATATGTAAACAAACCTGTGATCGTGTGCCTTTAATACTAAGTCTGCCGAGCGGATAGGTTAATCATCAAAGCTAGGCGCCAATAGGCCGATGGATCCGAAGTTATAGATACACGCGCGTATATATTGCAGGTAGGTCCGGAACACTGCTTGTCTGCTAAGCATTATAACCACTAGGCCTAGGCCGTGGTCGTAATATGACAGTCACTGGACCCTTGTTGGCCAGGCGATCCGAAGTAGAGACAGACGTACGAGATCTGAGGTGGTTATTGGCTATAATCCGAATATAAAGATAAAATCCTAGTTGCATCAGAGATCCGAAATCAGCACAAGTATTTGGAATGCATGCTTTACGTATTCATTGTGGTAGTTGTGTCTATATAGTTCGGATCCAACCTCTACTGACTTCTTATGCTGCATTCAATAGACGTCGTTCCCAGTTGACAAGTTGTGAAGAGCGTTCATTTGGCGAAATATCCCGTTAACACAACTTGTTAACTAGGGTAGGATCTTCTGACTCGATGTTCACAACTCGTGAACAAAATGGCAGCATACCACAGTTTCTTTCCACTATCATTTATCATACAAATCAGCTTAGTTCGAGAGGCTGTTGTTGCTAAACTATTCAATCAGCATGCCCTAGCTTTACACCCACTTGTACAGAAAGGCCCAAATATTCATATAAACAGACAAATAGAGGGGGTCAATCACGTCTAATTTTGGTAAAATGCTGTGGAAGACAAGCAGTGAAAATCAACAACTTGCATGCCTGGCATGCCCCAGCAATATTGACCTAACAACTGCACATATGCCTTCCTATCATACAGGTGTAGTGATATAAGTTTAGATTGCAATTAAACTGCGTGGAACCTACTTCATTTGGAACACAATACCATGCATATTACTTGATATACAAAGATACCATGGCACAGACAATGGAACGTATGCAAAATCTACTTTTTATACGGACTACTTGGCCACCACTGACAATGAGAAACTGTGCTATTCCCCCTTATGTAGTCTACTGTAATCTTTTCTTCAGGTAGTAATGTTTCCTTACAACTATTCATAATATCCAAACATCAAACAATTAAACAATTCCTACGTTCTACATCATGCTCTACATGTTTTATTTGTGATGATTATTTTTATTATTTATAATGAAAGTTGAAATGAATGGTTCAATGAAATACCCCATGAAATTACATAGATGATCTCATGATCAATATCATTTCATCATGAGCCATTACATAAATATTCCAACCTAGAATTCTGAGGGCTTTAGTTTAGTTTACACGAGTACAATGCCATTATCAGCACTGTCCACACCACATCATCACCATTGTTACTCATCATTACATGATGTCATAATAGGCAAAATTCACCAATGGAATTACTAATTTTCTGAAACCAACCAATCAGCAAAGCTGTGTAGTGCACATAGAAGACTACGCTGCATCTCCGCACACATATGGGCAATATATCTGATGAAATATATAGAAGTACACTTTAAAGTTTAATAATTTTATACAGTGGGTCTACATGGATAAAGAGTATATAGAAACCACTCGATTCAAGAAATCGCAACCTTCTTAATGTCAAATCTTCTCTCTTTAATATAGATCTCAAAATTACCAAAATAAGTACAACTGATAGTATGAGGCTGAGCAATATTTATTATTGTTTGAATTCTCAATAAATTACCAACCGAAAACCTTAATTGGTACATTTGGCAGTAAATCATACCAAAAAATATGTGTATGCTTATCTCCATAAACATTGATAAACTGGTAAAGTTCTAAATCTACTTGCTTTTTAATATTTTCTGGCTTGATTTTATCAAATATATTATTCCACTATCTTCACTATCTGCCACTTCACATCACAATTTAACTAATTTCTGAAAGTTTCTGTACCGCTGATGAAATATCTGAATATTTACAGTAACATGCTCCCCCTTCACTATGTTAAAATGCACCCTTATATGTGTTTGTAGAACATGTATAACTTATATGTGCTTGTAGAACATGTATAACTTATATGTGTGTGTAGAACATGTATAACTTATATGTGTGTGTAGAACATGTATAACTTATATGTGCTTGTAGAACATGTATAACTTATATGTGTTTGTAGAACATGTATAACTTATATGTGCTTGTAGAACATGTATAACTTATATGTGCTTGTAGAACATTTATCACTTATATGTGCTTGTAGAACATGTATAACTTATATGCAATATAACTGTTTTAAAGTGCTATTACTTGATTCATTCTTTGGGCTAGTAGTCTGCTAAGTTTGTACAATGTTTTAAGTTTCAATTGTCCACTTAAATACATCGTCATGTATGGGTGAAAGATTCCTGCTGTGATGCAATACAATACTTCACTCACTCATTCATTTCACTTAACCCTCTCCCTTATCCCGGCAACCAGAGATGCCCTAATGAGCTGTGCCTGTGCCTAATCCAGCAAGGAGATAAGGTTAAATGATTGGTATTGTGAATGTTTGCAATCCAGGTAAAAGAACTGAAGGAAAAAGTTGAGTTGGATAGAGGTAAAGAATATCCATCAGGAGGTCAGAAGCTTATATATGCTGGTAAGTTGTAGGGACATTCCCAGATATCTGCTATATGTTCAGTTTCTACACGGGTTAATATATATGTATATTATATAGTTCTGTTGTATAGGGGTTGTTGTGGTTGATAATTGTTATTAGTCTTCTGTTTGCTTCATGACTCATGGTTGATTTCCTACGTACAAACACTGTCCATGGTCCAAGTTTATTGCTAAACTCGTAAATTTAATAATCAATCCTATTTTTTAAGCGTAAAACCTATTTATTGTAAATAATGTTTTTTAATAATATTTCTTTTCTCTTTTTTTTCAGGTAAGATTTTAGAAGATGACAAGAAGCTAGTTGATTATAAAATTGAAGAAAAGAATTTTGTGGTGGTTATGGTAACAAAGGTGAGTTTTAAGTATTAATTTTACACTGTCCTTTTTTACTAGATAAAAATACAAATGAATACAGAAAATGTTTTTGCTGGGGGTGGGTGGTAGCTCAATTGTAGAACATTTGGACTTTGGAGCCAATGGCCCCTAGTTCAAATCCTGTCACGAGGGCCCAGCATCAATGTTCACAAAAGTTACCCTTCTGACGCGATCATGATAGGATGCACTGTCTGTAGAATGGCAATGCAGTTATCATCCTTGGACTGTCAGTACCAGCCGATGCTAGTAGGTTTACTGTAATATTCAGTGCTACACATGTTGCAGGTTTCCTCCCCAACCCTCTAAACCCCAGTTTAAGAGTGAAAAATAGCATTATTGCTGTGTTCAAATTATTCTGGAAAAAAAATGTTGTGTTTTCTGTATTTTCAGCCAAAGGCTGCAGCTCCTCCAACTAAGCAGACTGAGAGCTCCATCACAACAACCTCTGAGCCTGCTGCTGCTGCCGCTGCCGCTGCCCCCACCCCCGCCCAGACTGCCACACCCACACCCACACCTGTATCTGCACCCACACCCGCACAGACAGAGGCTGTCAAGACGCCCAAGCAGGAGGAATCAAAATCCGAGGACAAGCCAAGGTTTGACATGCATAAGCTCAATGGTGACATTGTAGTATAAAAACAGCATGCTACTTTCCTGAGGAATTATTCTATTACTTTGGAGAGATTTTATGACATGGCCTGACATGTATGTTACTTTGCTGAAGAGTAGTTCTATTACATTTGGGAATATTTAGATTTTTTTTTTTTATCACATTGTGGGACAAATATGCTGTTTTGTTGTAAAAGTAATTTTATTATGTTGGGGAATATTTTGAGAGAATTTATGACATTGCATGACAAATATACTACTTTCCTAAGGAGTATTTGTATTACTGTTGGGAATATTGGAGTGTCATATGGAAATACTTAAAAATGTTTTGTTTTTCAAAATGTTGAATATAAAACTGTCTTTGAAATATGACTGGAACGTTAAGCAATAAATCACTCTTTGAAAGCAATATTTACCGCATAATTTTCACAGCACGCCGGCTGCCATGGAGACGGAGAGCAGCGGCACCACGACTACGGACGAGTCTGCCAGCGACATGTCGGTGGGTGGGTCTCAGTCGGTCATCCAGTCAGCGGAGAGTTCGCTGGTCACAGGCACTGAGTACGAGAACATGGTGTCAGAGATGATGAACATGGGCTTCGACCGGGAGTCGGTGGTTCAGGCCCTCAGAGCCAGCTTCAACAACCCTGACAGGGCTGTGGAATACTTGCTGACGGTGAGAAGAAATATCTGAACCCTGACATTCACCTAGGGCACATAAGTAGATTAGGCCTATTTTTCGAATTTCTGGGGATAACCAAACATGAATACTAGGCCTTGGGTTGACTAAACTCCAGAGAAAATCTTAATTCGCCGTTAATACGGATCGTGTGTTAAAATTTCTGTTAAATTCAGAAATGAATCATGATGTTCAGCATATGTCATGTGTTCAGCGGGATACAGCGTAATATGAGTAAGCAAAACGACTGTGACACACATGTCACCATGTAGGTTATCACCAGAATCTTTAAATATGTCTAAAAATATACTTTGATATTTGCACAAGCAATGGATGTGCACAAGCCGTGATATGTGAAAGAATCTTGAAAGCGGCTCTAAACTACAAAAATTGTGTAGCATATGTGTAGCTACACAGGCTGCTGCAACTGTACCTGGCCCCAAGATTACGAAAACCTTTGAGTACGATTTCATGCTGAAGCTCAAGTTTTATATGGGGATATGTGAACAAAACCTCGAGTTGAGCAGGCGTTCGTACTCAAAAAAAGTTACGTAATATCGCTGACACTTGACAATTAATGTTCGTGCACACTAGTATGCTCTTACTGGTTTGTATGTTGTAATATGTTATGTTGTAGCGAGGTCCAAGGTTAGGATAGGTCCTTTCTTGTGTATCATAAGAACTGATGGAATGAGCATCTTATCTCTCATGTACGAACTATTGTTTTATTATCAACAGTTCATGTCATTATGTATGGGCAGTATGGGTGAAATAGTCCTGTAGCGACATTCAGCACCAATTAATTCACCACTGTATAGCGAGTCGTGTATACCCATATGTTTTTCCTTATGTTATCCAATATCTCCTTCCCGCTGTGACGTAAAACAAAAACTCATTCACTAACCCACTATCTGCTGACAGGGCATACCTGCCGTCTATGTACCGGCTGCTGACGACCCTCCCCCCGAGCAACCTGCGCCCGCTCCCCCGGCAGCTACAACCGGGGCAACTCCGCCTGCCCAGCCGCCATCTGAGCAGCCACAGCCCGCGGAACAGCCACAGCCCGCGGAACAGCAACATGAGAGTTCCAGCACTCCGTCAACAGGGTCTGCTCTGGCTAGCGACATTCCACCCACTGGTGGCAGTGGTAGGTGGCACTGCTGTGCAGCCCTTTCATGAAGCTCTCGTATCCACCAAGAGACAATAGCTCTTATATTAACCCTCTCCCTGCTGGATTAGACAATTACTTCTCTCTAGGGCATCTCCAATTGGCTACAGCATGAATAGAGTTAAATTGCTACGCCAAGTAAAATGAAATACAGAAACCCATAATAACTACATAAGTTTCAACCTTTGAATTGTTTAACACCTCTGTGGTCATACATTTTATGCACATTCATACATTTTAAAAGGCGATGATAGGCATCAATGTGTTGGTTGTGATGAGGACATCACGGTCAAGCATATTTTGCTTGATTGTGTGGACTTTTCAGATCAGCACCCGGGGTTTTATTCATCACCAAACATTAAGCATTTATTTACAGAGGTCCCTGGTCGTCAAGTTTTAAAGGCAATTGGTCTTTATGGAAGGTTTTAAATTACTTATCAACTGCATCAAGCTATTAAATCATATACATAATTTACTATTCATCTAGCTGTTACATCATGTGATAATTTTAACTACAATTTTTGGCATGTTTTTCATTCTTCTTCATTTTTAAAACACATATAGTAAAAGAATTAAATGTTTAATCTTCGCAAATGGATGTAAGATTCCCGGAGCGATGTTAAAACTCCATAATCACTCCCTCACTCAAAATAGCACTTCCGTAGCAATCTTTTATATATAGCTACCAGGCTCGTATGAGAAGGTCTCATTCACTATGGTGATATTCCTTTGACCTGTGCAAAGTGTTCGGAGTACTCGGAACAGACAATTTTGTCAATGGACCGTCTCGCACACTGCATGGTCTGTACTCGCTGGCGAGGCAGTTCAGACCACACTGGAAAAGTACAGTGACGTCGCCACATCTAAGGCAACTCTTTGCCGCCATCTTGCTTGTGCAAGATGTGTGCGAGTCGTTCCTTTCACTCAGAACACTGTACTGGAGTGACGTTACCTGTCTGTCTGAGAACACTTCGCGCAGCTCAAAGGAACGGGGCCTCTGCTTTATGAAAGTATTCCCTGTTCCACTGAACGATCGTAGAGCTATGAGAGTCGTAATTTACAAGAGTCTTACCTGGTTATGCACGTAGGGTGGCACTACAGTCAGTTTGTGGAACAGGACCCGTATCAAGAATATGCTTTTTATTTATTTTTTTGTTAATCCTTTATAAACTAATTTTAAACTCGGTTTCTTTATCAAGATGGTAAATAAATTCATTCTAATAAAAAAAATTGTGGCATGGACCTCAGGGTGTGTTCTAGAAAACGATCGTAGCGCTGTGAGCGACGTAACTCACTATCCATGTACAACTCTTCTAGTGCTATGATCGTTCTTTGGAATGGGACTTTGCAGAACTTTTGGGTTTAAATAACAAACTATCTCCTGTTATAGCTGCTGATGCATTGGCATTTCTACGCTTACAACCTCAGTTCCGACGGATGCGAGAAGCAATTCAAGACAATCCACAATTACTCCCGGTTTTATTGCAACAGATTGGTCAGACGAATCCTGGTCTATTAGCTGTAAGTCGTGTTTCTTCAGCAGCCATGAAATGGAATAATCTGGTACTCAATCTTTCATGGCAGTGCTTTGGGCAACTAACCTGAACGTTCAAGCTTGCATCCCTCTTGAGGGTGATTGAGGGGCATTGTCTGTATATTCTTGGTTGGGGAAAAGAATTCCTACAGATCTGTACAATGATGTATATGTGGTGGGGCTTCTAGAGACTTTTAATATAATTGTACTGGTAGCTTCACACTTTAGACCCTGTGCACAGGTAGTGCAATCGTAGAACATTGGACCAGAGCCAAATACCCTGGGTTTAAATACTGTCCCGGGATCCCGGCATCAATGTTCAAGAAAGTTACCTTTCTGATGCGATATTGATAGGATGTGCTGTCTGTCCCATGGCAATGCAGTTATCATCCTGTGAGTAACAGCCAGTGCTCGCAGATTTACTGCACCATTCAGTGCTATGGATGTAGCAGGTTTCCTCCTGCCCAAACTGACGAGCTGTAATACGAGTGAAAGAATCTTGAAAGCAGGTATAAATATAGCGTAACCTCCCACCTGATCCCAGCATGTCTTCCTGTTTCAGCTGATAAATCAGAACCAGGAGCGGTTTGTTGACATGTTGAACGAACCCCTGGAGGATGAGGCGGCTGAGCCCCAGGGGGCTGGTGGTGGGGGGAGCAGTAGCAGCACCGGGGGATACATTCAGGTTACGCCACAGGAAAAAGAAGCAATTGAAAGGGTAGGTTACGATGATTTATGGGGCGGGTGATAGCACAGTGGTAGAATGTTGGACTGGAGCCAAAGGTTCCAGGTTCTAATCCCGCCCCGGAAGCTCGGCATCAATGTTCGCAATAGTTACCTTTCTGACTCGATATTGATAGGATGCGCCGACTGTAGCATGGCAATGTGGTTATCTTCCTTGGTCTGTCAGTACCAAATTTAGCGCTACGGATGTTGTGGGTTTCCTCCTTCCCTAAACTGACAAGCCATGATATAAGTGAATGAATCCTGAAAGTATAATATTCGTATATATATTTGTATATGCTTTTGTACATGTTGCTACTATAGCACTCGGAATGCTTGTTTAGCAATGTTTTATAAGCTGCTCTCCACCAACATTCTGTTTATCTCTTTTCGTTTCTTTTTGCAGTTAAAAGCTCTAGGATTTCCAGAACCTCTTGTAGTTCAAGCATATTTCGCATGTGACAAGAACGAACAGCTAGCAGCCAACTTTTTGTTATCTCAACCTTTTGACGACGATGAACTGCAGAGCTGATTCCACTGCATTTGGGACTTTATTTTCCTCCCCGATGGTTGTACACGGAAGTATACAGTATCACACTCGGGACTTTATTGACAAACAAATCGCAAGCCCTGTGAATAATTCAACAGTTTCTTGCTTTGACAACAACAACAGCAACAATAAAAATTACAGACACTTGGGGGGTAAGTCGGCCCAAGTTTTATTGACTGTCGGCTGGTTGTCCGCTTGGGTAGGAACTTGTATTACCACGCATGGCCATAGTTGGATGACGGTGTCGAAAATAGATCAATTTCTACCACCACCACCCACCCACTTTGCAGGTAAAGGCTTGATGGCAACAGTTGAGGGACGTTTGGTCGATATGGTGCTACTGTATCCATAAGCCATATCTGCACAGCAGCTTTACATGGTAATAGAAGCCATTTGATCCTGTGTATGGAAACTTTATCTATATGTAATTATGTTGCAGATATTCATTAAAAATTGTGAATCATTGTATACAATATTTTACGTTTTGCTCTGTTCTTGATTTATTTCCAGTTACTGCCTGTTGGGAATTAGCTACATGTTTTTACTGTGGAGGAGATTTGAAGTGTGAAGTTTAACAGTTGATGAGAATGATTAGAGATGTCGGCCTGCTGGAAATATTGTGTGTTTGTCGGATTGAATGTATTGGGTAGAAACATGAGCTATTTTTCAAGGCATTGCTCGACAGTTGATAGAACTATCCACGCAAGGACTCCAGTAGTAATTTAATGTATTGTGTGTATTGAGTATTTAACTGAAATCTTGTAGTACTCTACCTTTTCTCTTCAATATGCAAGAGAGAAAGAAAATAGGTTTCAGAGACAAATAGAATTAATAAATATTTCAGGAATATATGTAATAATGTCTTTATACCAAGCCACTATAGCAATGCATTTACTCTAATATTCACTAAATTAGTGAAAGAATCTTGAAAGCGGCTCTAAATCCCAATTTAAAAAATATATATATATATATATATATATATCCTATGTGTTATAGTTAGTCTTGAGGTGGGATGCTGAAATGGGTCCTAAACTAAACTATCCAAATCCTATAGGGAGTGTGAAAGCAGTCGTCATTTGGTGAACTTGAGTTTGGTCTAAGAGTAACACACAATTGATGGTTTAAACTTTTAATTTACATTTGATTTGCATCTAGAAATTCAACATACCATAATTTCCTGCGCAGGGAGCCAAAATGGGTCAATTTAGAAAAACTATCAGGTGGCCAAAATATAAAAAAATCCAGAACTTTAAGGGTTAATAATTTTTTAACTTCAAATTTTCAAGTCCCTATGTCATATACTTTTTCTGCAATCTGATAATTAAAAACAAAAGTCAAAAACTGCAATGGCAGAAATTTAGAAAAAGGATTCTTGCCTGATTGTTGTAGTATCTACCCTGATGGAAATTTTATTTAATTTCCAATAGGATGGGGGCAACTTCTCACACTAGTACAACTACGCAAACCTAATTGGATCGGTCTGTGGAAGAGTTCATAAAAGAAAAAAAGTGGCCACCCCAAAGTCCAGAACTTGACGCAATGAATTATTCCATTTGAAATTAGTTGTCCGAGAAAGTATACAAAGGACACACGGAGATGTTTAACCCTTTACCTATTAGAGAGACCTGGCTACGTAAAGCCCGGAGACGTCATAGGGCTTACCTCCTAAAGTGTTTTTGTAGCTGCTTCATTTTAAGCACTTGCACACATATTACGGAATAAATAACAGCACTATCAGTTACTCCAAATTTGTATCGTGCAAATACAAAAGGGGAAGTATTTGAAGCACGTGTGGTGTACTGATCTATGAGTCACTTCTATCCGTTATTGGACTTGAGGGGGGTGAAATTTTCCAACTGATGTATCAGTCACTGGGGTTGAGGGAGGTTAAATTTTGAACTGATCTATCAGTCATCAAGTCTTAAACGCATACAATCACAGATATTTATGGCAGCAATTGACCAAGTATGAGTAATAAATGCAAAGTATATTCAATTAAATCCCTCACCAGCGTCTAGATTCTTCTGTGAGTATTTTTGCTGCTCGGAGCTAAAACACCATGTCATGGTCACAAGGTCGCCACTTCCAGAGGTCGCGTCGATGCATATATTTACTAAGTTTGAGTGATATTTTCTACATCGTAGTAACCGTTTTCTCTCTTGTTCTGACGTGTTAAACAGTTTTGGTCTCTTGCGCTTCCGCCATCTTGGTAGGAAATCAACATGCTTCATTTTCAAACGGGGAGAGTCCATCATGTGACTCCACAGAAGTCGTACGTCACACCCTTGCTCTGAGCGACGCCGTGAAGATGATTTGTATTTATTGGATCGATCCAATAAATAAATAAAATATGAAAATATAAAAATATTGAAAACTAGTGGGAAATGAGGAATATGTAGCTGGGTGCCTAATATACTTGTGTAGACAAGTCAAAATTACATACTTTCAGGTAAAAATAGGTTTGATCAAAAATATGTAAACAAACCTGTGATTGTATGCCTTTAAAGGGTTAATGAATGTGAACTCAAAATGAGGCTTAACCATTACTGGGATAAAATATCTCTTAGAGAGGTCAGTAGTGCTATTTCAAGTTGAATACAAGACAACTTGTGCAGTTTTTTAAACTGCCATTGCAGTTTTTGACTAGTTTTTAATTGCCCAACTACAGAAAAAGTATATGACATAGGGACTTGAAAATTTCAAGTTAATGGATATGTTAAGGACATGTTTTTTTTACTTGTGTGAAGGTTCATAGCAATTTAGTTATAAAGTTATTAACCCTTAAATTTTTGTTTTGGCCACCCGATATATTGTCAGATCGCCTACACTGGTGTATAGCCAGCAGCTTATGATGAAGCCACGATCATGTCGTATTGTATTGTCTTGAGCGTGAATATTACATTGAGTAGTCAGTCGTGTTATTCACTGATTGTCTTGATCAACAGTTGATGTTTAAGACTAATTATATTGTATTAAGGTAGAGTTGGTGGAAAAGAACACTTTTCGTGACACCCGAGATGATGAACTTTACTACTGTTTTTGTTTAGTTTTTCATTTTAATTGTCTAGGAAAGCCCACATCAGTAGATAACCCACATCACCTAAAAATTAATCTTTTTTTAACACATCTCACAGGAAATTACAGTACTTTGAAATTTTAATGCATTTTTGATTAAATGAATATATTTCTCTTTTCCTTGTTTTTTTCTTTCTGGGAAGTGGGTTATGTGAAGATTGTGTGACAGTGTGTAGGACAGATGGAGGTTGAGTTCGTATAGTAACCAGAACAGGAAATTGTTCCTACAGAGTTGTTTCCCTTTAATACAATAACCCACAAGAGCTCTTGACTATTTGTAATAAATTAATATTACTATAGATATACAGTATAACATTTTATTATATTTTTCAGAATTGTGAATAAAGCAACAGTTGCTTTTAGAATTTAGGGTGAGCCAACTGACTACTCTTTGTGCTATCTACTTGTATTAGGCTGTCCTGTTGGAGTGGGCCCATGTCAGTTTAACCCTCTCTCTGCTGGATTAGGCACAGGCACTGTCTCTCAAGGGCATCACTGGTTGCCTTCAGCATGGAGAGAGTTAAATTATTCCATGTCGCTTCCGTTAATTTTGGTGTTCATATATGTACAGTGTATATGTGTGGTTCATCTCAACATTTGCATAATATCTGGAGAGCAGTAGCATGCTATCTTTATAAGTGTGTTTAGCTTATGTGGAGTACCTCACAATATGATTAGGTTAAAGGTTGATTGTGGTATTATTTATGGAAAAATACTTGTATGCAATATAATATTTTTTATGCTATTTCACATCCGAATTCTAGGGCTTGGTTTAAATATTGTATTTGTTTACAAACAGCAATCCTGCTATCATTAAACTACAGTAACAACATATTTTGCCAATTGGTATTAAATTAATATATATTAACCAAACCTTAGCCAATCGGCAATAAATGCAAATATGTTGACCAATCTATATCCAATTGACAATATATGAAGTGCAAATCGTTTAACCCATCCATAGCCAATTGGCAATAGATGAAGAAGTGCAAATCTGTTGACCTTATTCTTGGCCAATTTGCAATAGATGTTCAAACATATGTTGACCAATCTTTTGCAAGTTGGAAATAAATGTGTGCAAATCTGTTGACCAACAGTTAGCCAATTGACAATTATATGAAGTGCAAATCTGTTGACCAATCCATATCCAATTGGCAATAAATGAAGCACAAATCTGTTGACCAATCTTTCGTCATTCTTTTTGGTGGTCAGTAAGAGAATACTGATTTACGTTTCCTATATATACCGAAGAATTATCCCTCTAAAACCCAGGCCCAATATTAAACAGTATGCATATGCACTGAGTCTGGGTGTAGAGGGTGATGAAGGAGATGCAGTACAGAGATATTATTGGATGCTTGATACGTGGCAGGACCCTAGTACATTATATCAATACATATGTTTATTCAATACAATTTTGTTATTTGCATGCATAATATAGAGATCTGGCCCCTGGGGTTTATGTAACTTTTTAGTATGATTTCATTCTCAACTCAAAATGTGTATGGGTATTTGTGAACAAAGCTTTTAGTTGACCATGAAATTGTACTCAAAAAGGTTTGGTAACCTCAGTGTCCTGGAAATGTATTGTCATGTATGGGTGATAGCAGCTCAAACAATCATTTTTAAAAAGTCGAAAAAGATTTCCACCACTAGGACTAAAGGAAAAAGATTCCTGCAGCACTTTTAACCACTAAACACTCAATGACAATTCTGGGTTCATATAGAAAATATATGTTTCCTATATAGTGGTATGTGTGAAAGATTCCCGCTGTGTATAACAATAATTCAGTCATTGTATTAGAGGTCAGAATTCTGATTCATATAGAGAATGTATAGTGGAATGGGTGAACTATTCCCGCCGCAACATGAAGGACTTCATGAGGTACTTCTCTCCCTTATATGTTCATGTTTGAATATCAGTGTAGATTTTTAATGGTCTTTGGAGTATGGCAACTACAAATTCAGGATCGCTTAGGACTTGTCTTGTCTGTCTCTGTAAAATGTTAGTCGTTAGAAGCCATGATATTAGAAGCCACGATATGTTTGTTATTTCTGTACTAGCTGTGTCCATGTTCAGAAGTCTTTTTACAATATATACTCAACAAAATAAATTAAGGGCCATCAGATATTTTGTGGAGAAGCTTTCTACAAAATTTCGGAACTCGGCTTGAGGAACCTGGTGCCATTCTTCTTCATACATGTCTCTGCAAGATCTTGGAGAGTACCTGGATCCTGTAGATGTTTGAAAATTATTCGTTGTTAAAATTATATAAAGCTAAATTTATATGTCCAAAAAGGCTCCTGGCCCTTAATTAATTTTGCTGGGTATAATAATTGTCCTAGGTACTGGAGACAGTATACAGGCAGTGACAAGTTTCCCAGATCCATCAGAAATAGAAGCAGTGGTCGTGAAAGCCGTTAATCGAAAATAGATAAATTTGGAATTAGTTTTAAAAGTATATTTGTAAGAATACGAGTTTACAGGCATGAATAGCCACGCAAACCTATCGAAATAAATCCTTTTACCTGTTGGTGATAAACAATGGATTGTTTACAAATGGCAGGATTCCCCTCTATGTTAGTCACGTGGTTAGAAGAGTACGTTGTGATTGGTCCTCGGTCAGATGGTTGAGAGGTCACACGCTCACCTAGCAGAATGTCCGGGAAATGAGCTGATTTATCGATAACAGATAATTTGGAAGGAAATCAATCACTGTACGTGGTGTAGGATTATCAGTTCTTTCGGTTTATATAATACGAATTTGGCGTTTGAGTCACTTTAACTAACCCTCAAAATATTAACTAACCCTCAAAGTTTTGGTTTGCAGAAGTCCTAACTCTAAAATCACTGGTTTTCTCCCGACATCTATGTACGATCTACATATCGGTATACTTGATAAAAGACGGGAAGTATTTGTAAAACATACCCAACTTTTGAGAATAGTTTATTTGGAATGGAATGCAGTGTGATGTATGATAAACAGTTTTAACACTTGGCGAGTGTGTTTTTTTTTAACTTCACAGCAAAAATAGTTAGGTGTCCTAGTCTTTCCAGGACCAGACAGCATCCTGGATGTCCTGGTTTATTTTTGAGCATCCACGTTAGGTGTCCTTGCCGGAACACTTAACATGACACCTAACATTTCTTTGCCGTGTCGGATACCCTGTGGTAATCATAATAATTATTTGAAAGAGACCGAGCAAAATTGATTGGCATTTGATAATTAGAAATCTTTAGGAAATCACCGGTGATTATACATTGTTCTGAGTATATGTAATACTAGTATATTATTTGGAGGACATTGACTTCATATATAACGGCAAGAAGCAACTGAACATGTAGCTCTATAAAATATACTTATTATAAGAACATAGTTGTATAAATATAATATAAATAACAAGACCACTGTAAATAGCATGAGGACGGAGGAAGTGTCACGTGATGCGTCATCGTAATACTCGTCAGTCCTTGAACCAATTCTGTAACAAATGTCGGGACCGCATTCATTCCTGTAGTATGTATACAATGGCTATCATGGTATAGTAAAATTGACAGAGCCATATTACAATAAATAAACGATGTAGATGGGTTATTCGGCGTACACTGCAAACACTATTCCTGTTGCGTGTATTTTGCCGATTGTCAGATGTACCGTGGAATGGTTGTCAAACCTCTGGTCCCACAGACACCGGGAAGAAAACTGCATGCTTTGGGAGGTTTTCTCCCCCACCATCACGAAACAGACGAACTTGTACCTCTTCATTTCCAGTTTCTTTACCTGTTCCAGGATCTTGTTGCTAAGAAGCAGGCTCTTGGCTTTCATCGCTGCACAATCGTAGGTTTTATCGTCGCCGATGTGATCCTTGAGAATCGCTCTGATGATGTCACAGACTTCGTTCTCTCTGTACCGGAAGTCCGGCTCCATCTTGAACGTGTTCTCGCACATGACAGGAGGTTGGTCCGCCGACGTGGGGCTAAATCGGTCGACGTCGCGCAGGTGTTTGTCCCTATTGCCGACGAGGGAGTGGATTGTGTCCTTCCGACCGAAGGTTCCGGCACGAGGTCGGTGCCCGACTACTCCGCCGGATGCGTGTGTAGGGTTCGTCATGGCACCGCCGCGTAGCGGTGGGTATTTGTCTTTGGCTCGGTAGTGGTCCTTGCCATACTCGTCCTTTGCTTGGTGGTCCTTTTGCAGGTGGCGTTCTTTAGGGTGTGTATCAGTCTTGGCAGGATGGCCTTGACCTTTGTGGCTGGTCGCGACCTCGTTCATTCTGAAACACTTTGATGTAAAAACGCAATATTAAGACAAATTCTAGATATTCTTCACTCAGTATTTAATATCACAACATTAAGCCTAGACTAGTAGTGTTCGGTGAACAAATTGGTTGATGAAGTGGAAATGGATCCTTTCCATTTGTATTTGGAATGCTGCACAGCAACTACTTCTAGCTTAAATGTTAGTGTACAGTGTAAATTAAAGGTGTGCAATATTGCCGACACGATACGGCTTTGTTATAGTGCAATATCCGGTTACATTACTTCCGAGGTATATTACGAGCAGTTAAAGGCATACAATCACAGATTAAGTTGTCGTTTTGGACCGAAATGGAATTTTTAATGCAAAATACATGCACTTAGCATACATTAATCGTTTTTGTACCTCAAAATATCTATTCACCGCTGTAGGATAGGTAAAATTCCATTGTAGTTTCCATTTCCGATAAAACCCGAATAATCAGTTGGTAATGTACTGTAAAATATCTCAATTGTCTAACAGACTAAGGGGGTCACTCTAATAATTGAACATGGTCAAAATAACCTTTCACGACAACTGGTACCAATAAAGCTACATAACTACACATATTTTTAAATAATACAATATGAAAATATTGAAAACCAGTGGGATATGCGGAAAATGTAGCTGGTTACCCAATATACTTATGTAGGCACATATAGCTGGTTACCCAATATACTTATGTAGGCACATCAAATGTACATACTTTCATGTAAAAATGCGTCTGACCATAAAATATGTAAACAAACCCGTGATGGTCTCTGTTTAACCATTGAAACATTTCTGTTCTTGTGTAGCATCACATTACATGCAAATAAATCACTACATAATCAATTGTTCATGTGTTTATTCGAATTTCTACGAACAATCCATAGCATCTTTCGTTACGTGACCATTGCCGTTTGCTGGAATTTGTTTCATGCATGTTTGCAAAACCCATCGTTCACGTAATGGCATGTAGAGACATAATTGATTAGCTATTGATGTGATCGGACTTCATTTGAATAATTAGCCATGATGGTCTGTTAATTGACTAAGCCTGATATCTCAAAAAATAAAGAGTTGACGTAAATTAGTTTTGTAGACGAGTTAACACGGCTTTGCGATTTTATTGTATGGATTCTGAATGTTTTTGCTCGGCGACAACGAGCAATGACAATGCATCTCAGCCGTCGAAGTATATGTTGTACCATGATGTAGATCCACGAGAACAGAAAAGAAAAGTAAACGGATACATTCACGCACTCTCTTGTACGAAACGGCGTAATTCTAAGTTAACCGTAACTCCACCGTTAGCTGTGGCGTATTGGTACAACTGATTTTATGCGAGGCTCCTCCGAGCATAATATAATTTTTGCCAATGCGTTTAATAAATTCAGTAATATATGAACAGGAATGTGAGATTCTACTATCACATAACTATAGAAACTATTGTAATAACGATTTTCAGTCACAAACACTATATATAGGCAAATGTCTTGGAACTAGGTTAAAGCATACAGACAAAATATAGTTCAGTGAATGTGTAAATATTAATAAATGCATTTGAATATTTAACCGAAGAAATATTTTAACTTTATATTCGATAATTTAAGTCTCAAGAAGAAGCTCTAAAAGAGGTCCAAAAAGACTTTGAACTCGCGTATGAATACAATTATAAAAATCAATTGTGTTATTGCACTAGTGAAAATATATATATTTATATCATGGGTTTATTGCACTCCCAAATTCCTATGTTATGAAATAAATACCGCTATTGCACAGTTTCAATTATGTATTTACCTTTAACTTTACAGTTAATCGGCATTACAATTAAAATATAATAATAATGGTTAATTTGAATTATGAAACTTAATACATGTACATTATACAAGGAAAATATACCAATATTCCAACAAGTTGCTTCTTAATTGATTATCTTTTAACAGATATTTACCTAAATTTAATAACTGCTTAACATTTTGAACACTGAGTGTACCAGTTTGAAAACGGAAGACTTGCTCCAGTAGTAGTGTTAAATATACAAGTTCAAGAGGTCCTGAACATTTCATGAAATTCGTCTTCAATATCACTGGACGTATCAACAACGTATATCACAGTTACGTACCGGGTATACCACGTGACAAATTACGAGCAATCCATTCCTAGACATTTTGTATTTACGTGTTTGCATAAATGACAAGCCACAGCCTATAGAAACGTTCCAGTATAAAAGTGCCGTTGCTATCCAAGCTGTAGACTCGATTATCGCATTTAGTGAGCAACGTAATTGTAGAAAAGACTCGCTGGTCGACAATAACATATATGTAGATACCAGGACTCTGAACACTTATAATATTTGTATTTTTTTGTGTCATATACATGCATGTAGTATATTCTACATCTATTACATTAAGATCATATTTTATAATAATTATTTAAATAATATACTACATAGTATGTATATATGACATAGACCTACTATCTTATAATTATTCAGAATCCGGTGGCATGGATATAGTATAAATACTCAACAAAATTAATTAAGGGCCGGATGATAATTTTTTGGGAAGCATTCTACCAAATTTCAGAACTCGGCTTGAGGAATCTGGTGCCATTCTTATTCCAATGCGCCTGCAAGTTCTTGAAGAGATTTCGTACTTGGAGCCTGTAGACGTCTGTAAATTCTTCGTTGTCAAAATAATATAACAAAAACTGGCCTTTAATTTATTTTGTTCAGAAGACCTATATATATTCTAGATTCCGGCAACAGTGGCACGATAATCTCAAATGATTCTTGACAGGAGTTGTAGATATCTATACACTGTGACACGCGTTCTCTTCAAGGATCATGACCTGAAATATAGTTTCAATACGGTTTATCGATAACATTGTCCCCGAGTCAGTCCGCTGTTTATTTATGACGTTGTAATACAGGTGATAAGTATATCAGTGACAGTACGTAGCTTTTCTTTTCCCCAGGTAATCTGCATTTTGTCACAATCAAACATGCACGCGTGTCGTCTCATGACACATCGCAACTACTGTAAATCACGAAATTAATTCTAGCAGGATATTAATGCACCTTAAAGACAATATACTCTGTATATAATATGTTTGTATTACTCAAGCGGTGATATAAGTGAAAGAATCGTGAAAGCGGCTCTAAACCCAAATTTAAAAAAAAAATATAAAAATAAAAATGACTTATTGCTTGTGTATAAGGAATGTGAATGCTTACACGCAGGTGTGATAACAGTTTGAATTGCGTGAGAATGGTTTACACAGGACATTGATAGATTGTGGTTGTAAATAGTGGTGAAAATATCATACAGAGGTGTTTACTACAAAAGTCGTGAATTTAAAACATGTAAAATCCGTTAAAGAGGCAATATCATACTTGCATAGGGAATAATGATCACTATCGTGGTTATTGCATATTCCTACATGTAAATTCTTTTAAAGATTTTTTAGTCATCGAGAAATAAATGTATTTCCTATCCAAAGACACCAACTCCCAGTTTCTGTTTACACAGATCTCCCGCACGGAAACCAAGATATGCATTATATTACATTACATTATGAAGTCTCTCTGGTTAATCTATCGACAAGTGGATGTTGATCCGTGACAGAGAATAATGTTGACAGCAGTGATTTTCTTTATCGGTGTTTGATGTGATATTAAAAAAATATATGTAAAATACTTGCAAGTATAATATTGCCTCTTTAATTAACACATATTTCTGTTTGCTGAAATTCCATAACAGACAGACACTTTTATACTTTAGAAGAAATAATACCAGCTTGAATAGAAACTATAATACTGCTTTGTTATGTTGAAAATTTATACTTCGAGATATTCCGATAAAACTGTTCAATATTAGTTGGAATAGCTGTAAAGACAAATTAATTAATTGTTTATGGTGTAGTAGTAGTAGTAGTAGTAGTAGTCGTCATCGTCGTCGTAGTCGTAGTCGTAGTCGTAGTCGTAGTCGTTGTCGTCATCGTCGTCGTAGTAGTAGTCGTCGTCGTCGTAGTCGTCGTAGTAGTAGTAGTCGTAGTCGTCGTCGTCGTCGTAGTAGTAGTAGTAGTAGTAGTAGTAGTAGTTTATCGTGTTTCCGTTGTCTAATACGTCAAGATTGCAATCGAGACAGTGCTAACAAAACGCATGATTGAAATCTTTTCACATTCGAGTTTATCTATCAACATGGAATAAGGCTTTTACTGTCTGGATTACATTGCACAATTGAAGCAGAGAAAGAAAGAAATTCTCCCGACCTTACTACAGTGTATAATTTCACATTTCACACTACAATGACGACGCGGTACCTCATTGCATACTGTATAGTATCATGGTTTTATATTGCATATTTGTTTCGTTAAACAGATTGAAATGGATACCAGTGTTTAAATTGAGCTCTACTATTAGCATATATTTATACACGTACTATACTGTCGTCTGCGTGGTATTGTTCCTGCCGCTGTGGTAATGTTAGTGTAATCCTTATGGATGTCATAAATGTGCTTTACAAACGCCTGCAGGAATTCCTTTATATGCACTAAGACTTCATTAATTAAGTCAGGATTTATATATCATTCACGGGAACTAATTGGGGATTTAATTACCGCATTTCTGCTATTAATTCGAACATAAAATAACTAAATTCGTCCGAATTATTAGGAGAAATACGGTAGGTACCACTAGTATTGTATTTATAGTTTGTATAATTTTGCCCTGAATTATGATATTGTTAAAGTAGGCCCCACGACATAATTTTACATCCAGGCATGCATTTGTTATTGTTTAGATAATCGTATATACTAATTTAAAATCAAATTATTTCAGCACAGAAGTGCGCACCTCGTCCTTTAACTAAAACAGTTCACTCAACGTACTGTAACTGATTAATGCAAATGAGCCGCATGTAGGTAATAGCAGAATTGAAGGATATCCATTGATGAATGATGTATGGATACCGATATGTACAGAAGATTACGATCAACATTGTGACGCTTAGTTACACATGATATCATGTTGGGGCAATGATCATTACAATTGTTGCATGTTGCAACAAGTCGGATTTTACCGGTAAAATTACTTTGTGTACTCGAAGGGAAAAGCCAACTTGAAATATCTGTCAACATTATTCTCGTCTCGACACATTTTTCTTCTATATATATTTGTTAGATAAACGTTGTTGGCTTATTAAAGTATAGATAAATCATGGGGTGGGGGTTGCAGGGGGGAGGGGGAGATAGAATAGAATAGTATAAATAATAGAATACTTAAACTGTGGTCTTTGTCTATAGATAACGGAATAAATAGAATCGCAATTTGTTTTTAAATTTCTAATCAACATAATGTACTATTTAATATTATTTTCGGGGGATTCTTTATAAACGAATACACTTGTCAACGAAATGCATTTCGTCGAGTGTTTTAATGACTAGAATTGTGCACTTAAAACCATTCATCCATATACACGAACGAACTGGGTCCATTAGGCGTGATTCATTTTACTAACGATTGCAAAACCCACGTTGCTATATGCTCTTCTGTAGAGGTTAATAGCAAACCTGTGTACGTTACACCTGAACAGCGCAATGAGGAAGATACGCCGTGGTTTGAACTACTCCGATACGACATGTGTGATATACTATACGTTGTAGATTAAACAACCAGGATATCCACATGACTTAAGTTATCCAAGACCTCCCACGGTGGTGACAGAAAATTCGTTTAGTCGTAAATTAAAATGACATTTAGATATTTTTAACGCTTATTAAAATTGTGTTCATTTTTACCCAATGCTGAGAGAAGCATTAAGATCTAGTAAATCAGTGTAACAGGCAGGGGTCATATTTATAATATACCGGTGCCCAAGCAAACCAAAGATGATTAAAACCATCCTTCATTTACATGTTTCGAGCATGTATTTCACTGTCATTAGAAAGTAATAACATTCTGAGATTTGAGGACATGCTATATATCACCTAAAATCACAGATATGTTCAACTTTCTAGTTTATATCGTAGTCATCTTCTTGTAATTTAATGTTACTGTCCGTAACATTATATATACCGGTTCACACACAAACAAAAAATGATTCAGGTCACGGTCCACTTAGGCCTACACATGTCAAGCATTTATTTCATATAAACATCTGAGAATTGAGGACATATATCACAGAAAACCACAGTCACGTTAATATGTGTCGTCAGGTATAGGTGAAAGATTTCTGCTGAGACGTAAAACAATAATTCATTCACTCACGCCCATGTTCAACGTTCTCGTTTAGATCGTATTCCCTTTCTTTTCTGTTTTGTTCCCGTTTCAAGACATTTAATCATTTAACTTTGTCTAGAAAGTCTAACCTATTTTTCGAACTCGTTGCGCTGCGGACAGCGTACCACGGCAATGGATTGAACCCCGTCTATAAATGGTAGTCATATTTACATAGCAACCTTCACTATTCTAACAGGATCCATTATACATTCTCATCATGGTAATAATTTCTATAAGTGGTCATTTGTTCCACTTTACCAATTTCGTAAATTGTTTGGTGATTTGTTTTTGGCACTCATTCTCTCGCGGAGTTGCACGCAAACCTGTGTAACGATCATTGTTCTTGCATTGGTTTATCGCGGAAATCAAGAAAGTAAATATAGGTAAGCTATATACATCTGGAAGTACAATTGTGGCAGGTTCTGAAGGTCCATTGAACTGTGTCACTCTCTGCTAGACGTATATGTATACTACACGCATACTACAAACAAAAATTAACTGACAAAACTTCATATAAAATACACACCAAAACAAATATTCCTACGTTAATAATAAACACAGTTGTACTCTTCTGGGAATTTATATATATATATACATATATATATATATATATAGCAGTCGAGTGTATAATATATGTATATAGGCCTATATAAACTATACGAATAAATCCATTCTTGATTGAATTGGTTTAACATCACGATGGGTATGTAATCCGTCGAAATATATGTCTATCGCTACTTCAGTATTCTTCTTATATATGTATATACACCGCATGTGAATGGTACGTGTTACATACATATATACAATATGAACTTATATTATAAAATGCGGTATACCCGGTATGTGCTTCCACAAAATACCGTAATAAAAATGTATTTCTAAATTATTGTAATAAATAGACGATAAGTTGAATGTACATGAATATTCACTATTAATGCTTAAACTATACATTCTCACACACTTTTTAAGTACTTAATATTCATGCCTTAAAACAAACGGTAAGTACGATAGAGGACATATTGCATTCCAAATAGACATGTTTAATAGTACTGTAATGTGACCGTTTAATAAACTATTCTTCTTCAGTATAACACATACCAATTTATTGAATAATTCTATTAATACTATTCTAGTTAACAGAAAGTTCAATATAAATTACTTTTCAATTATTACTGTTTTCTGTTACTAATCTACATCAAACTACGCATATTCACTTAATATATATACATATGCTTACCTAAGCCGTCTTCGTGTTGCTCTTTGTTTGTTTCATAAAGGTGTACTGCTGAACTTGAAACTTCACTATTTTTTGGTTGTTGCGAGGCGTAACGTGCCTTGGTATCTCAATAGCCTAGACCTAGTCACAGTTGCCCAGTTCTTATTAAGTCATCAATAATATTCCCTGGCTATCAGAGTCCGCTAAACAGGATACGATATAGCCGTGTACTACATTGACTTATATCAAGAGCACCACACTGTCTGTTAAACCAATACACCCTGATAACTATATCCTCGATCGGGGCTCGTGTGTTAATGAGGAAATCCCGACTATGTACAATACGATAGAATTTTCGTAAATTCTCGTCGCGTTCAGGTACCTATCGATAATAGTTATGTGTTCGATAATTAAAGGAGTAATTTTGTGATTTAAATATCGATGTTCTGTTATTTATTAAACTGAATATTTATTCTACAATACATTTATAGGCCTAGGCCATATGGCAGATATATATATTGTGACAAGATATAGAACGTTATCATACCAATAATAACAGACTACATCACACCTGGGATAATATATCGACAATGCATTAGTAAAAACAAGCATTCGATAAGTATAGGCTACTAATTTACAGATTTAACCTCGGATCAATATATTTCTCCCCTATGCAATTCCATGCTGACCCATCAAACGATGTCATATATAGGACCTGGGTCCGGTTGTATGAAACGCAAATGTTCCATTAACGTATCGTTACACCTCCATTAACTAATACAGCACTACGTTAGCATTAAAGGTCAATGCAGGAATAACGGCTAATGACGCCATTAGTTAATGGCACTTTCATACAACTTTCATTGAGGTGGCAATTTTTAAAACAAGTGTAAAAATAATCATTATAAAAATAAACAAAATTGCCACGAAACGTCTTTGACAAGGACTTCTTTGGCATTAAGCATCACCTCCTTTAGCCGCCATTGTGACGTAACGTCATTTCCACGCTCTGTGACGTTATAATATGGCACCGTTGGCGGTTTGAAAGTGAACAAATAATCGGAGATGGTCGACGCCCATTCCACCATTCGAATCAGAAAACCATCAGGACTACAGTATATCAAATGGGTGGGTTCATTATTAGTAGCCTACATCTAAAGGTTGGACCATAATTTAGCAGAGTTTCAACATGGCTGACAAAACAGGCGATACATACAGGAATTCTTCTGTACAGACGCGGTAATTTTGCATAAATACATAACTCATTCATACATGATTTAAACATTGTATTTAAACTGGGGTTTAGAACCACTTTAAAGATTCTTTCACTTAGATATCACGGCTTGTCAGTTTAGGGCAGGAGGAAACACGCAACAACAGTAGCGCTGAATGTTGCAGTAATCCTACTAGCACCGGCTGGTACTGACAGACCATGCATTGCCACCGTACAGATAACACATCCTACCTTGATCGCGGCAGAAAGGTAACTTTCGCGAACATTGTTGCCTAGCTCCCGGACCCGGGACAGGATTTGAACCCGGAATCTTCGGCTCCGAAATCCAAACGTGCTACCATTGCACTAACACCCGCCCCCATTGATGCATGATGATATTTGACTAATAATATAGAATTGCAATTTGTTATTATGTTAGTGCATAATTGGGATAATACAAATAGCAAATTTACCATGGAATAGGAAAAAGCGTAATTGCGGCAAATTTCGACCTCCCTATGAGATGTTAGATCCAGTCGGAGACTAGAGAGATGCATTGCCAGTGCCATGCTGCCATCGCTGAATCATCATTTAGTGACGGCAGACACATCTACTGCTCCATTGCAGCTGCTGTCGTGTGGTCTGCTGCCCTATGCTACAGCTAGCACAGAAGATATTCAGGTGAGACATGGTGGAAATTAATTAACTGATTATATTTGGCTTCTTTGTAGAAAGCGCAGTCTTTGACCTTGTCATTAAATACAGTATTTACTAAAATGATTTAATGACGGCAGATAATTAATGTTCCATTGCAGCTGCAGTCGTGTGGTTTGCTAGAGCCTACAACCAGCTCAGAAGACTTTCAGGTGAAACACATTGACATTCGTCTACTGATAATTTCACCCCGGTTTCTCATTATCCACTCAAATGTTGCTTCCGTAGCCCCCAAGAAAATTGAGAGAAAAAAAATGTTCCACACTCTCCCCCTCTCATAATATGATCGACCATGGTCATAATTCGCATTTAGGGTTCATGTCCTACCACCAAGCTAACCCCTTTGTGGCAACCTCTGGTCGACATCCTAAAGTTACCCTTTCAACTAATATTACATGAAAGTTCTAATAACACTCACACCAAAGAAAACCGACAGCAGTAACGTAAAACAGTGATATGTTTACACTCTACTTTAAAATGTAGAATTCTACATAGAGTTTGTCACTGAAAATGCAGCCTGTGCATTATTAACCCTCTCCCTGCTGGATTAGACACAGGTACTGCTCGTTACTAATGACAATGTCACTTTTCTTTGGTAGGCCCGGGCCAGAACAACGCCTGATACAATGATTATTTTCCAGGCGCTTAAGGACGAAGACAAGATGGCGCAGGTGACGGAAGATGGCGCTTCTGAGGCGTCAAGCTATGTCGAAGTGTCCTTCAGTAGTAGTGCTATCAGTCTGACGTCACCGGAAGCCCCTGACAACACAGGTTATCTAGTTTGGCCTGAAATGCATTGACACCCCTATTTCGTAGAGTATCTTGATAAATACTTCATGGAATGAAAAACAAAACAAAAAATCTTCAATTTCTATTTTTGTACACTCTAAACAAAACAAAAATTCAAAAAAATATTTAAATATGTTTTATATAGCTATCACTAAATCTTTTGAGTATGTATTATTATTTTATGCAGATGGGAGACGTCCGAAAGACGGGACAGGTAAAAAGCCTCAATTTCCTACGTGCGGGTGTGTAAAGAAGAGCAGCAGCACATGATCCGTCAGTACCAGCCGCTGCACGCAGGTCTACTGCAACATTCAGAGCTACGGGTGTTGCAGGTTTTCTCCTGCCCTAAACTGACAAGTCGTGATATAAGTGAAAGAATCTTGAAAGCGGCTCTAAACCCCAATTAACTCTTTAAAAAAAAAAAAAAGTACCATGTAGCTCTCGATTCGTTTTCAGCATGGGGGTACGCCAAGGACATGATCGACCGCATCACAACCAAGAAAGAGTGCGATAACGAGTATGAATACACCAGTGAGAGTTCCAAGGACAATTTAGTTGAATGAACACGAATGAAAACAATCGCTTAAGGCGCCCACACAAAGTCATATATCTTGTGCTTTATCATTAAACTTTAAAATAAAAATTATTTTTGTAAATTTTAGTTATATATGATTATATTTTTGGTTCTAAACTTATATTAAGTGACAAGATCATCTTCGCATATGTCAAAGTCTCTAACGGGACTATTACATATTCGTTAATATACAACTATATTTCCCCGACACATATGATGGTAACAGCGGTGACACTCAATATGCAAGAACAACCGCTCGTCTCACTAACGAGGTGTGCACGTCCTGACCACCATACTAGCTGATGCTGATAGAGCTTACTGACGTCCACCAGAGGGTCTCCATGTCTGTGCAGGACGTGTACCTTCCAGAAAGTCGGCCGGAATTACGGAAGTCACCTCTGCATATTGTTCGGTGGCGTCCTTTCCTCATTGGGGCTGATTATATTTCTGTTCAATTCAGAGATGAATTATGTTGTTCAGCATGATCCACACGTGATAGATCGCAATACAACGTAAGGTATGCAAATAAAACAACAGCCACGCACATGTCAACTTGTAGGTTATCACCAGAATCTTGAAACCGGAAACACACACGCATACACACACGCATGCATACATGCATGCATGAATCCATACATACATACCTACAAACATGCATACACACACACACACACACACACACACACACACACACATATACATACATACACACATACACACAAAGCAGACAGTCGAAGAGTCTTAGACCTCATTACACATGGCATCTGACAGGCAAACATTTTGCTTACAATATCGTGATTGAATTAGTGCTTTACGTGGAAGCGGAAATATGTCATACATACGCGACGCTTACAATATCCTAATGCAACGTTATTTTTAATGCACTTACATGCATTCTAGTTTTTGTTTACAATATGTGCTTACCTACGTTTGGTAATTCATAATAATTTTTAAAAAAACATTAAAAAATAATAAAAAAACAGCCTTGGAAACGATCCAGAATCAGTTTTGGACAGGTCCGAACCAGGCTATTTAAATGGCCGAATCTGCTTTTTTTTCGTGCGGTACGAATAATCCAAGGTCCGAATAAGCCGGAAGTCAGTCTGAACAAATGGCGGTATTCGAAAGAAGAGCATGTCTCTGGATATAAATATTGTTCAATCCACGAAACAATAATGTACGATAATATTTTCTAGTTGTGGCTGTTTTCTTATTTATCTCATATTTACCCAGCGATAGTTAACATATTCAGTATTATCTTAATACGAGATGCTGGAGAAAATGATGTTCATTGTCCTATTTTCGATATACCGGTAAATTTATCGAGTAATATTTATTTGATAAATGGCACTGTGATATTTATATTA
>JAUTBT010002908.1:0-28015 GCA_032361225.1 Lepetodrilus schrolli | reverse complement strand
AGTTATCATCCTTGGTCTTGTCAGTACCAGCCGGTGCTCGCAGGTTTACTGCAACATTCAGCGCTACGGATGTTGCCTAAACTGACGAGCCGTGATATAAGTGAAAGAATCATGAAAGCGGCTCTAAACACCAATTTTTTTTAAATATATAAAAAAATCTGTGAGTGCAGTATCTACGAGGTGAAACCATTGCAGAGGGATGGGTGGGTAGTGGGTAGAACAGTGATAGATCATCGGACTTCTGAGCCGAGTTTGAACCCACCCCATTCTATATTTCGCTTGTGTATGTGTAGCCATGTGATATAAAATGCTACTGGTTTTGGCCAGCACGGTTACCCCCTTTGGCTAAGGCAGTAGAGAGTTGAACTTGCAATCCACCAACTCAAGTTTGAATCTCAAGATGGACATAACCTTGACCCCACCCCAGCATTATATATCACATGGTTACATAATCATCATTTTGAGATGTGCTATGTTATCTACAATTATTGCTGCTGTGTAAATTGTCCAGCTGTTGTCCTCTACCCTGTTATCAAGTGCTGGCTGGGAAGGGTATTACAACAATGGTAGAATGCTGGTCTTCAGAGCAAAATGTCCTGGGTTCAAATCCTGTCCCTGGGGCCCAGCATTAATGTTCACCAAAGTTACCTTTCTGACGCGATCATGATAGGATACGCTGTCTGTACCATGGCAGCACAGTCATCATCCTTGGTTTGTCAGTACCAGCCAGTGCTCACAGGTTTACTGCAGCATTCAGTGCTATGGATGTTGAGGGTTTCCTCCTGCCCTAAACTGATAAGCCGTGATATAAGTGAAAGAATCTCGAAAGCAGTTTAATTTTTTTTTTTTTTAAAGCTCTGACCATTCTATGCATCACTTAACATGTTTCTTTACAGCTGTACAATGAGGGTCGGAAAATCTGTACATGGAGAAAATGCTCTCCCACAATGGTAAGAATAAAATAGTCAAATCTTCCTTAAAAAATTTAAAGAAAAATATGTTTTTTTAAAAATATTTTAATGGCATTCACGTAAAATTGTGATTGAATGATTTACCAGAGTAATAATGTTGCGCTATGATGAAGCTTTTGAGCATTGAGTTGGTGTAATATTAATATGCACATTATTATTTTTATATATATTATAAAATAATTTGGTTTTCAGGTGCAAGCGGTTTTCCTTGGAACGCGGTATCGGCATGCGTCAGCTTCACGTGGTCTCACGACAAAACAACAGACCTGATTGGTTAGTAGATCTGCAAAGTCAAGCCAGGCAGCACTTCTATTTAGCCATGTCTAATGCCGTCCAGTAAGTGAGGTCATGTTCATTCAGTCCAGCTCCTTGCACTTTTGTTACCTCGCTTCTGGGATCGCAGAGTTATCTCCCTTCATTTGGACGCTGGTTTCTTGACTCTAGGATGACTGGGTGATGTATTTGATCTACGAAAAGTATCAGGCCTTCGTAGATGGATATTGACAAATACTATAGCTTTTAATTGTTGAGTGTTGGATTGTAATACAAATTGTTAATGTCTAATATTACTTTTTAGCATAGTTCAGATATTTCCTAATTTAAATGAACACTTCTTACTTTAGTTGAAATATCACCTAAATATGTTTAACCATCTCCAAGCTGGTGGCAACCGGAGATGCCCTAAGTTCTGTACCTGTGCCTAATCCAGCAGGGAGAGGGTTAAAATATATTCCAATTTTGAAAATCTCTTATTTTTATTCAAAATATTGTCCACAATAAATGAATTTTCGCACAAGTCTTTATTGTACAATAATTAAATGTTTTAAGTCTGAAGTTGAAAATAAGAAGAGAATGATTCTTGTCATACACTACCTTCATAACTTTGACTATTGAATGAATTTGCAGCATGATATTTTATCTGCATGTTAGTATCATCTGAAGAATTGATTTTGCGTCTTTTTGTTGATAGATTATGTATTTGGCAAGGATACACTGAATGTAAACCCCATAAAATGATTAACTGATTGAGAATTTACATTCTATCAGAAATCAAATTGAAATTAAGATATGTAAAACTATGGATATCTGGGATAAAATATGATAAAAAGGGCAAACATGTACGTACATAGATGTTATTTCATAAATTGGCTGGCATCTGTCAAGGTCTTTACATTATCATTAATTTCATTCATTCCTTGCACCAATTTTCTATGTAACATTTTAAAAGCACATTATTATTTTAGTTCCATACAATTTTATTTTCATCCCATCCCTGCATTTAATTTAATTAAAATCTTGGTTTTTCAAAATGTATTCATTAATTTTTTTTTCTGTATATATATTTTTCTGTGTGTATAGGCATGAATTTACGCTATGGCACTAAGTCGCCTTGTTGTCCTCTATTGATGCACAAAGGCTCAAATTATGTGGACCTTTTTATTCTCAGTAGTTTTCATATCATAAGTAAAATCCATGCTGATCTGTCTTCTATTGTCTGTTTCCTCTAACTGCTGGCAGTGATCCTGTTTGTATGTCTCTCTCTGTGACTGACACAAGGTACTTGTACTTCATTCACACATCTTCCTTCACACATATAGGGTGCGGGTGGTAGCACAGTGGCAGGGCTAGGAGGCAAATGTCCCGAGTTTGAACCTGTCTGCGGACGTTACGCAATCTTAATAGGATGCGCTGCATCAATATTTCTGGAGGTTACCTTTTCAATGCGATCATGATAGGATGCGCTGTCTGTACTGTAGCAATGCAGTTATCATATCTGGTCTGTCAATACCAGCTGGTTCTCGCAGGTTTACTGCAACATTCAATGCTATGGATGTTGTGGGTTTCCTCCTGCCCTAAAAACTGACAAGCCATGAAAGAATCTTGAAATGTCTCCAAATCGAAACTAAAGAAATAAATCAAATTTGACTGTACAAGTCCAGTTAATCATACTTGGTATGTCTGTACCAGCTGGTGCTTGCACGTTTACTCCTGACGAAATCTCGTGTATGGGTGAAATATTCCCACTGCGAGGTAAAGCACTACTTTCAATCAAAACCTGACAAAAACTCACCTAACTCTAATTTGAGTGTGATAATATTGAAGGTAGCTACAAAAATCAAACAAACCCCCACACACCCAATGTCAAATTTCTGTACAATTGCATTGAAGATCATAACATTTCTTCAAATTTCTACTTTGGCGATAGCTCTTAAAAATATCATACGTAGCAATTATTTAAATGGGTACTTTTACAGATCATTAATTTTATTTGTTTACGAATGAAAACATTATTATTTGAATCTCTGGTGAGCATAATGCGCTAATTGAATCCCAAGTATTTCATATTTACAATACAAAAGCATGTGATGGTACTACCCTCATTACATATAATATCAATCTTTATAGAAGTTCATTTTGGAACTATCATTCAATGATAACCCTCTAGTTCTTAATGACTTGTTCAAGGATTAATTGTGCAATTGCCTTGTGATATTACATTGTATCAGAATGTCAGGACTATATTGTTAGTGGTGCTGCCATTTCCATTGAATTTGCATTAATTATTATAAAATATCAAACCAAAATTATTTTATTGCTATTTAATGTTATTATATTGATAGCATAATTTTTACATGATTTACCCACTCCCCAAAAGCACATTTGAGCAATTATTCTGGATATTTGCGACATATAAATGTGTATAATAATAATACGCTAATGGTTTGTTATTTTCAGGGTCTACAATATTGGTATTGAGGTCAGCCCGGGACGTGGTAACTACCGAGATACAAACATAGTTACGTTTGCGCCCAGATACGTCATAGACAACCAGTCTCAGAGGAAGTTGTCCATTTCTCAGAAATACTACACTGAGACCAAGGTAACTCCTCGTGGCATGGGAATCTACTTTCAGTTTTACATTTCCAAGTCTTGTAGGTTTTGGCTATTAGGACTGCAAGTCTCATCTGGGTCGTTTCTGGTGACAGACTACCAGTGACAATTATAAATCAGAGATATAGCATTAGATACTTGCTAATCAAAGTTATGTTTAATTAAAATCAATACAGCATGCTTTTAATATTGGACTATCACCAAAAAATGTTTGGTGTCTGAGCCAAGGAAACCTAACATAGATGCGTAAAAATAAACTAAGACAAGCAAGGATTCTGTTAGGATCCTGGAACAGGACACCTAACTTTTATTGCTGTGAATCGGCTTTAATAAAAGTATGTTTATAGTTGTTATTATTATTGCTATTATCATTATCATTATTATTATAAACCAGGACACCAAAGGATTCTGTTAGGATCAAGGAACAGGACACCTAACTTCTTTTTTCTTTACTGTGTATAGGCTTTGATAAAAAGTATTTTTATAATTATTACTATTATCATTACCATTATTATTATTATGATTAGTATTATTTCGATTATCATTATTATTATTATTATTACCATTATTATTATTTTATTATATTTTTTATTTCAATTATCATTATTATTATTATTACTATTACTATTATTATTATTATTATTATTTTTTTAATTATTATTATTATATTCTATTATCAAAAGCCATTATTATTATTACTATTATTATTACCATTATTATATATTTTTTTATTATTATTATTATATTCTATTATGATTACCATTATTATTATTATTATTATTATGATTATTATTATTGTGTTCACATCCAGCCAGCCTCAGATGACTACTTGACCGCCATGCCCAACTGTAAGCTCCCTTTCCATTGGCCGCGACAAGACCTGGACCAGCTTCTGTGTGTGATGCTGTTGGACCAGGAGTCATGTCACTGGTCAGGAGGGTTCCGTATAGACAAGGTCAACTCCTTCCACATCAACATGAGGTAACGTCCTTGCACACCAATACGAGGTAGCCCTCCCACATCAACATGAGCTGCAACCTTCAGCACTATGAATGTTATGGGTTTCCTCCTGCTCTAAACTGACAAGCCGTGTTATGAGTTAAAGAATCTTGAAACCCAAATTCTATAATAATGAAATAACAAGATACTTCATCATTGAAGTAGCTGCAGTAAATGTGTGTCAAAATGTAAGGCATTCACTATAAAGTGTCATTTTTCCATGCTGTTTCCAGGGACGCCCAGGGCGAGTCTATGCTGTTAAAGGTGGAGGTTGTTCTACAGGGAGCCACGTACTTCATCATGTTTGCCGACGCCGATATCATGCCTCCTCCGTTCAGACTGGACAACCTCTCAGAGGTACGACGGAAGTTTTCTGGTATTTTTGTAGCAGATGGTAGATCATCAGACTTTGGGGCCAAAGGCCCCCAAGTTTGGACTCCCACATTTGTAGATGATCAAGGCTGCATTCATGCTGCACTACATTTCACTGCACTCCACTATGCTACTATTCAGAATGGGTTTGAAGCAAAATAGCATGCTGTCCATTCGCGTCATGCTTTTGAGTTTTCCTACAGGGTCCAAGATACTACATCGTTCTACGTATTCTAGTTAAATGGCTTACTATCTAGTGAAGGGTAGTATAGGGTTAATGCACCCCAGACTTTCACATCGTCATACTTCTTGATTATTTCAGTCTGTCAGTACCAGTCAGTGCTCGCAAGTTTACTGCAACATTCAGCGCTATGGATGTGGGTTTCCTCCTACCCAAAACTGACAAGCCATGATATAATTGAAAGGATCTTGAAAGCAGCTCTAAACCCCAGTTTAAAAAAAAATTAAAAAAACACAAAGAAAAACAAAACTCTCCTTTCTAGTTTCATAGACATCTCTTATCACATTTGCAGGTACCAGTCTACTTCTTCCAAGCGAAGACATGTCAAGCAAAGTTCCGCAAACTTCTGAAACCTCATGGCAGTGGTATGTTTGTTTTTAAACAGATTCTGATTCAGGCCTCCAGATTACGAAACTTTTTGAGTATGATTTCGTGTTCAATATCAAATTATATATAGAGATTTGTGAAGAAAACAGTTGAGGGTGAAATCGTACTAAAAATAAATTCGTAATCTCAGAGTCAGATATCGGCTTGATTACTTTCTATTGCAATGTGTAGGTATCATTTAGAATGTAAGCCTCTGCATGGGCATATATCGATGTCATGTTAACAAAATCTAACTAATCTGAGTTCTGTGGAAATAAAAATACAAAGAATCCAAAATTAATTATAATCAAAATTATTATTAAAAATTAAATAAAACATTAAAATTAAAATAATTGTACTCAAAATTATTTAAAATAATATATATTTTTTAAATTAATAAAAAGAAATGTTTTACATGGTACGCATATACCGCACGGTTGTGTTTCAGTTGCGTACGCGTGGGATGAGCCAACGCTGGAGCCACTCCTGACGTTGCAGATACACGGTGGACAGTCGGCCGAATACAACATGAACTGTCTGGAGGAAGAGCATCAGCTGTGCTACGAAAACTTCATCTACCTGGCTGTCACACACACATTCTGCAGGTACAGGACACTGAGGGAGTGGTAGCACAGTGGTAGACCTGTCAGACTACAGCCAAAGGCCCCACAGTATTAGAAATTCAGAAAATAATAAGAGGGTCCTTCTCCATAGGCCCACTGTTAATGGTGGTCAAATCTGTAATTTGCAGGGTGTCCCATAGATACCTTTGACATGGCAGAATTGAAAATGACCCCAGGTTCAAATCCCGTCCCGGGTGCGTGACATCAATGTTCGCGAAAGTAACTTGATGGGATGCGCTGACTATAGAGTGGTAATACAGTTGGTCATCCTTGGTCTTTCAGTACCTGCCGGTGTTTGCAGGTTTACTGCAACATTCAGTGCTACAGATGTTGTGGGTTTCCTCATGATACGTGAAAGAATCTTGAAAGCGGCTCTAAATCCCAATTCAAAAATAAATAAATATGTAAAATGAAAGTGTACTGTGGGGCAGGTGGTAGCACAGTCTTAGACTGTTGGACTACAAAGCTAATGGTCCCAAGTTTGAACCCAGCCTGATGACCCGGTAACATTGTTCACAGAAGTTAGCTTTCCAGTAACATTCCATGTTTTAACACACATACAGAGAAATTGACATCAATGTTCGTGGAATTTACCTTTCTGACGCGATATTGATAGGATGCGCTGTCTGTAGAGTGGCAATGCAGTTATCATCCTTGGTCTTGTCTGTACCAGCCGATCCTCGTAGGTTTACTGCAGCATCTAGCGCTACGGATGTTGTGGGTTTCCTCCTGCCCTAAACTGACAAGTCGTGATATAATGAAAGAATCTTGAAAGCGACTCTAAACCCAAATTTAAATATTATTTTTTTTTTAAATAATGGATATCTGGAGATATAGTGACGTATAGACATATGGACAGAGCATCTTTCGTTCAGTTTATGCGCTATGCATAGCATTTGAAAGCATAGCTGGGTTATTAATGGGTCATGTTTCTTCCTGGCTGTACGGTGTACCTATTAACCAGACATGGACGTCAAAGTAACTTTAAATTATGATTACCTGGCTGTGCTGCTGTGTTTACAATTCATGCGTTTAGCATGTTTCCCTGGAGCTCAATATGCTGGACGTTCTTGAAAGGGTCCTTAAAACAAAGTTCTCACTCACAGGGACAGTTTGAAATATAATTTTAGCAGCACAATTGCTACCAGCACTAGCTATCAAACTAAGACAACATGTCATATATGCGTAATTCCTCCTGGCATAATAATCTATGTTTTCCACAGATATTCATTTTCAGCGATGCAACTGAAAACTTACTAGAGCTTAAACGAATAGCAAAATGCTATTCGAATATTCGTATGTAAGTATTCTACTCGTATTCGAACATTCGTTTGAAATAATATTATTAGTCTAGAAAATGTGCTACAAAGTAGTATTGTCACCCTATCGATAAAATAAAAATCACACTATCACACATCTCGAATATAGGGCCTACGGTCAGTAAATGTCCATTGATGTGTTTTCTGTCAAAGCCAAGCCGTGATTATGGTGATATAAGTGAAAGAATATTGAAAGCGGCTCTAAACCTCAATAATAATAAAATAACAAAATATTATTTTTCAGCAACTGGTAACATTGAAATAGGAAGGTCTCAAAGGTATTACGGGAAAACATGTGATCTACAACTTCTGCAAATGTGTTCGAATATTCCAATGCTGTTTTACTATTCTAATATTCGTAATTTAATATTCATTCGTGAATATTCAGACATTCGTTTCAACTCTACTTACAGCAATTATATGTTACCGTAATACCTACGAACCGTGGCTGATACTAGCAAACTAATTGTGCTGACTGTGCACAATAGATTTATACATGTCTATGAATTCCTTCACATGAATATCTCACAATGGTGAAAAAGAAATCATTTACGCTTCCAGGCTGCCTTGGATCTGCAGTAAACTGACTAGGTTGCATTGGTCTCCATCGTCTCGCTGAATGTGCTCATAATAGAATGCCGGTGTAATACTTATTGCATTGCTAATTATAACAAACAAGGACATATGATACAGCCCTGTCTGATCTAAATTCTAGATGTTACTGTGTTGCATTGCTATTAGAAACAACAACGGGCATATGTCTAAATCTATACATGGGATGTCAAGAGATAATCTAAATCAGGCGTGTTACTTAATTATTACATTAGTAATATAAAACAAAATAGTAAAGAATTAACATGGGCAAATGTTGCAAATGATCAAACACTCAATTACAGCTTAGTCTGGTTCAGCTAGATGTCCGTGGTGGTCGATGATCGCTTTAGGATGTGGTACACACTGCAAATACCACGCACATACATGTAGACAAGTAAATAACCCCTTGCTTGGCATGACCTTTCTACTGGGAAGGTCAAGAGGTCAAGCAAGTAAAATATTATAGAGATCCCAATTAGATAGCATTTTCAGACAACCGTTGTTGAATATGTACCCGTTTATGTACATTAAGAAACTTCATAGTATTTTTTAAATTGCATTTTGAAAAATCCCCATATATAATGATACCATAGTGTGCCAGTGGCAGTGATGATACTAGTAGCAGTACACAATATTAAATTCTATCAACTTCATGACAGTTAACGTGTGACTGCATGTTCTACGTATATTTCACCACATACTAGTAGTCTTTGGAGGCATTAGATTAGTGCATTGTTTCTTAACTATTCAAATATTAATATTAAGCATATCAGGCCTCAGTCTTGCTGTCAGATATATTAGTATGTGACCATGGTGCAATGCTACCAGCTGGCACTCAATGATGAATAGCTTACAGTACAGGCAAAGTTATTCCTTATAACAAATACAATATTCAACATCCACCGTATATAGTTTCATATTTATTATAAATAGGTAAAATATAGATTTTTTAAATGGCAATTGAATGTATAGTTTGGGACAAAGTGCAATCGCTTTTTACAATAAACACAATTACATTATAGTTTGTGTTTTTGTAACAAACACATCTTATATAATTATAGAATGTAATTCTATAGGCACCCGTAAATGGCTATATGTGTATTCATGTGCGTAGTTTTACAATATTCTTTAGTGAAAGCCGGATTCAAATAGTTTACAGGATATCTACAATTATACTTACATAACGGTTGTATAATTCTAAATTACTTACACTCAAAGTCCGTATAGCCATCTTGAAAAGAACATTATGTAACACAAAACACTCGAACAATCTTTGAGTTCATAAACACTGAACACAAACAAATGTCAGCCAAAATTTGAAAGTTTATAACTTATATTCTAGCAAGGTATTAAAGTTGTTTCCTGCGAATTTGACATTGAGTTTTGCCAGGGTACCTTGCGGGTACCCACTGCTAAAATCGACACATCCTTCCCAAATTCCTGGCTGAGTTTGATTCAACTGGTTCCAGTCGTTGCCGACCTTGACCTGAACGTCCTTGGCTTTGGGCACGAAGACTTTGAACTGTAGTCCAGGGTCGGTGGTTCCACTGGGTATATTGAGGGGCTCGTACAGATAGCATCCGTCCTTCCACTGGGGGTATTGCTTGGGGAAGGGTTGCACGTCCGCTCCGAGTCCGGGGCAGTGCAACAGGTAATTAAACATACCCTCAAAATTGGGTCCGGCTACTCCCGATGGCAAGGCGTAGATCTGAAACTTGTAAAACCCTGCGACAGGAGGACGAAGAAGGAAACAGAATTTATCCCCATCGAGTCTGATGAGACTGTACTCGTTGCATTCTTTCTTGTTTCCCATGAAAATCATTTTTGTCGTCATCCGGGTTTTTTCCGACGTTCCGATGATTATTTCAACTCTGTCCGAGTCCATCATGATGACCGGATCCGGATGACTGACGGTTATTAGTCCATAAGAGTCGAACCTCCTCTGCTTTCCCAGGTATCCTTCAGTGAGATACGGAAGTTCTATATCACCGTGAGTCGCCATTTTGCTGCCAATGCAGTGTTGATATTTACCGAGGAATCCACACCAGGTTTCCAGATGTTAGTTATAGTCTGTGTCGATGTACTTCCTACCTATAATTCCAAGTCAGCCAAGAGAATACACGGCGAATAGAACGTTGCCTAAATGAGCATTGCCTTCAACGTTCTACAGGCATTGTGACATTTCTCTTCTGTTCAGACAGTCAACGATAAGCAGAGAAAAACACAGTCACAAAAGATGCGTATTTATGCAAGATGTTCTTTCCATTCACTCACGAGTATGTAAAGATTTACTCACGGCTTAGCGATGTCTTCTGAAGCATTCTATGCATACGGCATATACAGATCTAGCTCACTTGCCCAACGGCTACCAAAACAAACCGTACACTACAGGGTTTTGTAATGCAATCAACATCTGCTCGGTGTGTACCTACAGGGGTGTAGCCTTACACTTCCGAGTCAGACTCCCCGGGGTTGAGAGGGGATTGGGGGTTGGGGGGTGGGGGGTCAGATCTATTAATTAATCATATAGGTATTGATGCATACCAGCCTATACTATGCACATTGCTACATGTCTTATTGTTAATATAATATATACAATATAGATAAAGATGCAAGAATGATCAAAGACATTGTATATCCAGGATACAAGGTGTAAGGGGATATATAGCGGGCTTCCATGCATTCCCTTAACGACGCAGCTGATAGTCAAGTCACTTGAAGAGAACGCCACGCGCTTTGAGTCTCAGGTTACGCTTGCCATACATGCATCTCAGACAGAGGTATGCATCTCAGACAGGGCATTATTCTCACCAGTGACACGGATACTGCAGACCCAAAGTAGGTTTGGATATAGTAAATAACTGCCGATGGTACCTCATCTTCCCTAGGCCACGTGATCTAACTCTGTAAACGGAGTCAGCGTAACTCGGAGTTCTACCCTTCCCTGGGGGAGATGATGGTACCTCGTCGTTGTTCCCAATGCTTGGTGTTCAGCATTTGTCTCAGTAGGATACCTATCCAAGTTCTAACTTCCGCAGGAGCTAGCAACACCAACCTAGTGCAATGTACAGAAGAAACATGGCAGCTGTGATATGACTTAACTATTCTTGAAATCGTTTATAAAACCCCAATTAAACCAGCCGACCAACAGAGAGTAATATATCTAGACCATTTATACGATTGGCAAAAAGTAAGTGTAGATAGTGAGAATATTAAATCATGTTGTTACCCATTCTCTCCTACCAGATAACACACTCACTGCATAGAGTCAGTTTTGTCCTCTGTAATTCCAGGTGCGTCGGATTGACGAAAATTGACCTGGATGTACAAGCCAAAATTATAAATGTAGCTGTGATGTAATCTACTGATGGTGACATATTCAGGTGTTTGAAGCTGTTGAAATACTCTAGCAGTGACTTGCTTTGGTATTCAAATTTGGAAATTGTCTGCATCCTGACAGATGATTAATTACAAGGTCACACTATAAGTATGCCAAATTTCAGCTTTGCTGGCGGTTGAAAATTAATTGCATGTATATGTACTGCTTGTACTAGTCTGGATCTCCACCAGTTTTTATAGTGCTAGCTCACTTGGAGTACCATGCCGCAGATAGAACATGGATACCCCCACCCAGACACTGTATACTGATTCCGAGCCAACCAGTCCTTTCTTTAACCCTTAATGCTGACCGCCAAGCAGGCGAACAAATATCATCTTTTAACCTGCGACCTTCCGCACTCCGGGCAAATGCTCTAACCATTATTGCTTAATAACATTCAGTTACATATGTATTGTCACTATGTATCTTTTCTAAAGTATTCGTTTCCGTAGTTCATGCTCATGTTCATGCTCATGGGACTGCAAATTGCTTCCAATTCATTCGAAGGTTCTCAGTGGCGCTCATTACACTGTCAGTAATAGTATTAAATCAATTTTATTATTTAAAAATTAACATTTAATAACAAATGTAGACAACTTCAATGCCATTTTCTTTCTGCATACAGGGGTCACGAACGCGCAGTTCGGGGTTTGTAGAGGTGTTTTCTGGTCGCTATCGTGTGTCTGGCACAGGCTGGAGAGTTCATCTTGTAGTTGTTTGGTGGCTTTTCGTATTCGCTTCTTAGGTGGTTGACCACGTGCTTCCAATAGGATTGCTGTCTTGACGTTGTGGTGATCCAAGCGGATGTGTTCTAAGGCTTTCCATATAATAGGATGTGATGTTCCGACAAGACTACGGAATCCTCTGTTCCATGCCTCACACAGATTGTTGGTAGAGAGCCCCCGGCCATAGTCTGGATGTTGACATTCCAGAGATCTGGTGGACAGAGTGGTGGCAGCTTACGTACCAAGATGGGAGGGACTGTGCCATCAGGTCTTGGTGGACGCTGATGCCAATGTCAACTGCCTCATAGCCATTTGATAGAATGCAGGTGGAAGCCACACTTAATTACATTAAACATTAAAGACAATTTGGATAAAGAATATGTCAATTAACAATTACCATTTATATACATAATTGCAATTATTAGTATTGACTTTCAAAAAATACCATTTAAATACATACTCAAGTATTAAGGTAAAACATTGAAATCACATTCATATCACACATCACAATGCTGTTTTTTTTACCATTTTGCTGTTAAGGGGGTGGGGCTATTGACCATGGGGCTTTTGACCAAGGGGATTTTGACCACGGGGATTTTGACCTACCGGCCTTTTGACATGGACCCGACCATACTAGACAACATTGTGGGCAAAAAAACTGTACTTTGTTATGCCTAATAAAATTTTCGCAGTATGTCATCTAAACCCCACGGGATAACGGGTGCGAAAGCAAATTAATTTTTAGTTCTGTCGACTAGAAATCGTATTTTATTATGCTTACATTTCAAATTTTCCGATGCTAAAATCTGTCAATATCTGTACCAGGAATCACATTTTATAAAACCCACACACCACACTAAATAATATTGTGTCTTTTTTTCTATAGATACAAGGAAATCGTACTTTGTTATGCCTACATTTCGATACATTTACTCTACTAAATAACGTGTGCTAACAATGGCGTTTTGTTCTGTAGATATCAGAAAATCGTATTTCATTATGCCTATTTATACAATTTTCCGAGAGTGTGTCTCAGACCATCGACATGCGCAATCATATCTATTCTTAGTACATTAATATTAACATATAACTTGAAGGCTATTTCTTTCACAAATAGGTTTACTAGTATACAGATTGAGACACATCCTCATAAAATTTCAACATTTTTGAGTGCATGCCTCCAGACCGAGTAGGTAGCATAGGTGTCTTTCTGTAGATGCCAGTAAATCGCTTTTCATTAGTCTAAATTTCAAAGAATCTGGTGCTAAAGTTGTCAATATTTGTATAGTACCTATTTTGAAATTTTGGGGATCATACCCCTAGACCACACTATTATATAACGTTGTGTTTTGTTATTAGCATGTAGTGTACTTCGTTATGCATACATTTCAAAATTTTCTGGAGCATGCCACTCAATTCATTTTTTTAAAAAATTCAGTAGACACCAGGAACTAGTATTTCATTATTATTATTTTTCAAAAAGTCCTGTTGTCAGGCACTTAATATATTCTGATGTTACTGTAGTCATCGAAACTTTCTTTCAAGTGGAATTTCATTAAAACATATGCATTCAAGTACACACTTGTTAAGATCCAAATCCAACTACATAAATAGAGAATCTCAACCATGTCTCGGCAAAGCCTCGGATTTAATAACGTTCACGACTCATGTTGACATATTTGATATTCCAAGACAGGAGGGCGAGATTCTATTTATCATCAAATATCATTTTAAAGTCATTAAAGAAGAAACATGCCACATTATAAAGATTTTACTGTGAAGTCAAATCTTTAGGCTGTTGTACATTTTCACTGTGACATCATGGCAATGCTATGACATCACAATTGTAGGACTGTTGGTAGTATATGATCCTGTTTGTCAGTTGTGTCATCGATCTTGTGATTTGTAGAGGCTTTACATTGAATAGATATCGTGTCCAAAGTTTTAAAATCAAATTTACATGTAAGATTTCACATAGAAACAGCTTTCCATTAGAAAAGTGACTATTTTATTTGTTCACAGATATTGAGATAAGTTGCCTTTACAACAGTTGAATGTTTAAAAAAAATGCTTTCCTTAAATCGGAATAAAAGTGCCTCAAATGTCTTCAACAACAACCATCTCAAATATTATTGAGGGCCATTAAAAATAATCCTTTCACAGCATATCCAACTTGGAAGTCTTTCTGATGTTTGAGATAAAATGTATTTATTTACCATTGTAGCTGTTTTTTTCTCTCTCACATTTGAATACACCTTTGTACATGGCAGTGCCCATGTTGTTGCATAAGCCCATTGAAATACTTAAAGAATATGAAGAAAACAACAGAAAGCATGTGAATAGTTTAAATAAGCATTTATTGCAGCAAAGACTGCTAATGATAGATAAGTCTATTAAAACAAGATAAGATTATGTTCATCCAACAAGATGGAAACTGCATCATCGACAGAGAAAAATCGACCTCTGGGACAGAGAAATATTGATCCTGTCTAGCACTAGCAGAAATGGGGAGATTGTGAAAATATCCATGGGTATAGATAACTAAATTTCATAATAGCTAAAATTCTAGCTGATGCAATATGGCATAATTTATAAACTAGTATTCAATTCTTCGAAATTCTTCAAATTTGAAATTAACTTTTGTTAATATTAAAATTAACCCATGAGTATTTCCATATAAGCTTTGTATTAAAAAAAAACGTAAGGAGTATAGTATTCTAGTATTAGAATAACAACTGACAACAGTTATACCTATATTGCCCAATTGTTTGTATTTTGTTCAAGAAGTTGTCAGGCAGATATCACCAGCACAGTCGATCATGAGAGGAGGTAAAGGTATTATCATGATAAACGAGAACAATTTAATAGTAATTGCACCAGAATTCGTGAAATACAGATATCAGATAACAAGTAATATAGAAGCAGGTAGATGCTATTGTGGTTGTTGAACATTAATAATACAATTATGAAATATGAAATATTTTCAAGAAAATGCGAATAGAATGATGTAATCTATACCTGAATGACGACTACAAAAGTTTTAAGTTGTTTTTGATTCTAGATACAAATAAGTAGCATAAAATGCACACATAGATCCCATTACATACATTTACTTGCTACAATGCATAGTTCAAGTGAATACATATGGACAGTAGTATATTATATGCAATGAAATTTAAAAAGAAAACTAATAACATTACTAGATCATGTAGACAGTGAAATATACGCACCTGATCTAAATATCCATTTAAATATATAATTTCCTTACATGTAAATGTATATAGACAATTTCTATTAATACCACATGTCTGTTCTGTAACTTTGCTCGTATAGAATAGTTATAAAAATATCAGATGTCTTTAACAAGATACACTTAAAATGCTAAACATAAACATATAAAACATAATACATTAACGTACGTAAAATTACATCTTTTAGTTTGCAAGAAACTACATATAGCTTGTGGAAAACCGAAGTTATCTCCCCTTAACTGTGCAAAGCAAGAAGAGGTAGCTCTGCAGATTGCTGTCAAAGCACTGGTATAATTATAAATGCCATTGTAGAGATCTATATGAACAAGCAGAGAATATCACAAGTACACTACATATACAGGAATAACCAGTTACAGTGGGTTTTCATCTAAGGCAACATTGCTTTTAAAAAAACATCAGCATATATATGGTTTAATAATAGTATCTAATATTAAATCTACCAAATAGGAAAAGCTAGATGATGTACTCCAGGAGAGTATTGTAGCTGGACGAGTCACCCCCGTAGTTAGCATTGAGGGTAATCTTGGTATTGGTGCCGTAGTACGGCTCCACTTCTAGGGTTCCCGCCCACTCGTCGCCCTGGAGACGTTCCAGCGGCGTCCACTTGTTGTCACCGCTGACGATGGCAACGGCGTCGGCCTTCGGGATGGTGACACGGAAGTTGACGCTGTTCGGCAGCTGGCTCTTGTCGATGGTCTGCCCTGTGCAGGTCTTCGTCGTCGGGATGATCCCTGGCTCGTTCATGAAGCAGCCCTCCTTCCACTGGGCGTACTGCTTGGGGAACGGGAACACTGCCTGCGTCATCTTCTTGCAGTTGATCAGGTAGTTGTAGACTCCGGGCAGCTGCTGGGATTTATCGGAAGCCGGGATGGCATACAGCTGCAGCTTGTAGAACCCTGGCTCTGGCAGGTTGACGATGAAGGTGACCATCGAGCCCTTTGTGTGGGAGAAGACATACTCAGGGAAGTCCTTCTCGGACTCGCAGCTGATCAGGTTGGCCGTAACTCGGAGGACGTTCTCGGACTTTATGGTCAGTGTCACGGTGTTGCATTCGAGATGAATCACGGGGTCGTTATGGCTGCTGGTGCACAGACCGTAGTCGTTAAACTTGGGCTGTGCTCCCAGGTAGCCTGGCGGGAGTTTGGGCAGAGGCGTGGCTTTGACGTCTTCATTGCAGCAGATGAGGTACTGTGCCACGTGGTACAGCGTGGAACCCTCTGTCGCGGGGTCGTTGGCATAGATCTCCAGCCCGTACTCTCCTCTCATTGGTGCAGTCACGTTGAAGAAAGCCGTGTTCCCGACAACTCGGTTGATGATGTAGCCCTCCAGTTCCGCGTCTTCCATCTTGTTGCACTTCAGCTTGCCCATGAACTGCATGTTCTTGGGGATTTTGATCTGGATCTCGGCCTTGCCGTCGCGCGTGATCATCGAGGCCGAGTTCTGGTATGTGGTCAGGCCGTATCTGTAGAAAGCCGAGCCGGATCCCCAGGTAAGGTACGAGCATGGAGGGAAGGGCTCATACGTGGGAACGGGCGTGTCTTCCTGCACGATCTTGTATTCGCAGACCTGCGCATAGACATTCTCCTTGTTCTCTGGGATGTCTTCCTTGGCGTAGATGTACAAAATGTACGACCCTTTTTGCGGAAGACGGAGCTTGAATGACGCGATCCCTCCCGTGGATTCCTGCATCCCATACCTGCTCAGTTTCATGTTGTTGTAATCCTCATCCCCGTCTTCGAAGGATATCGTGAAATTGAAGGCGACCGCGATCTTGTGAGCTGGGTACCTCAACCGGATGTTGATCTCCCCCCTGCTGTAAATCACGGCCGTCCTGCTCGTGACGAACTCCAGGCCGTATTTGAAGAACTGTGGTTTCATGTGTGGCATGTTTTCAAACTCCTCGAGGGAGATGGGACGCTCCAACAGCTGCCATTTTGTGTCGTCGGGGAAGTGAGTGTAGATGAGCTGGTGGGGGTCGGGGAGGAAGAAGTATTCGTCCAGCTGGTAGTGGAACTCCTCAGTGGCCGCCTGCTTGCCGATGATTCTCCTGGCAGCCCAGTGGGCATCGATCAGGCACCACGTGCCGTAGATGTACACAGCGTTCCACGAGTGCTGGTTGGTTCCGGGTTCGAATCTCTGGCCAGGACGGTAGTCGGCACCCTTGGCGTAGCCACTGATGATCTTGGAATGAAGGCCTGCATAGCTGGAGAGAGAGGGAAAAAATAATAATTATAATTAGTCCTTTAAAAATTGTTGAAAAAGAAAAGAAATACATTTTGAATTATTGTCTTATTAAATATTTCAGGATTCTATTCCATAGAATGGTCAAACAGTACAATTTCTTTTTTTAAATTGGGGTTTAGAGCCGCCTTCAAGATTGTTTCACATATCACGGCTTGTCAGTTTAGGGCAGGAGTAAACCCGCAACATCGGTAGCGCTGAATTTTGCAGTAAACGTGCAAGCATCAGCTGGTACTGACAGACCAAGGATGATAACTGCATTGCCACACTACAGTCAGCAAATCCTATCAATATTGCGTCAGAAAGCTGACTTTTGCGAACATTGATGCTAGGCTCCTGGGGTTGGATTTGAACCTGGAGGCTTTGTCTCCAAAGACCAATGGTCTATCATTCCGAAGACAACTTACTTGCACATTGTGTCGAACACCATGGCGTAGGTCGTCTTCCCGGTCTTCAGACCCATCAGCACCTCCTCAGGACTTCCTTTCTCAACGTTGTCAAAGTTCATCTCTTTCAGATTCTTTGTCGCCAACCACCGGAAAATAACTCTGAAACAATATTAAATTTTGTATTATTTTTTACATTTTTTAAAAAGTATTGTGTATTGTATTATTTTTGTTTTTTAAATATTAGATCTTTGTATAATAAAGTTCAATTTAAAAATATGTGTATTTGATTGGGGTTTTTTTTCAGTTGGGAGTAGGCAAAATGTTCCAGATTACTTCGCTTATAAATGTGGTTTGTCAGTTTACTTCTTGAGTATATCGGCCAACAAATTTTAAGGGGGCTTGAATTGAGCTTTCATGACTACTCTGAATATAATTTAATTGTGGCTTGGTAGCTTACTTCAAGAGTAAACCTGCAATGCCTGTAGCATATAGAATTGCAGTAGCTTTGCAGTAAACCTGTGAGCACCAGCTGGTACAGACAAACCAAGGATGATAACCAAGTCCATGGATCGCCTCTTATTTTGATAGCATTGGATTGTCATTTCTTGATCACATTGGGTAAGGTAACTTCTGCAGACATTACTGCTGGACCTCAGGTTCGAACTCGGGAGCTTTGAGTCCAAAGTCGTAAGATCTACCACTGTACTACAGAACTTGACGTTGTCTCACCTGACTTTTTCAATTTCATTGGTGATATTTTTAGAGTAGATCAAATCCCAAACCAGATCGTTGAAACTGTTGTGTTCACTCTTGGAAACCTGTTAACAGAATAATTCAAATCAAACTTTGCCATTTTCAGTGTGGGTTAATTTATTTCAAATATGAAAAGACTTCCATTTGAATCAGATGTTGTTTTTTTAAATATTGGGGGGTTATTATTTTCTTTGGTACTGACCTGAATGGCGTGGTCGTCGAGTGTTTCTAGAACAGATTTCTCAATTCTGTCGAGATTGGGTTTTGGTTGAGTTGTTTGTACGGGTTGTGGGTCAGGTGTTTGACTGTCTTGTCTAATAGGCATGAGTTTGAATCCCTTTTCGGTCTGTGGTGGTTTCTGCCCCATGGCTCTCTTCTCGACCTGCAATGTAATGATTAAAATAAATTCATATTTTATACAAAAACTCCCAATTCCTATTGATTTTTTTCTAAATACAAGGGGAATGAAAAATGGAAAAAATTTAAATTAAATAAAAAGCTCCCAATAAATACAGGTTATCAATCTGTCTTGAGTTATTTCCCTTATATACAACAACATGAGGAAGAAGTAATTGGATGTAGTGTAGTCAAATCAAATGCATATATTTTCTCGTAAAACTTTGTCACACCACTATTTAGGTCAACCATCTGTGATTGTATGTCTTGAAAGGGAAATAGCCATGCTGTATTAAAATTAATTCACCACTGAAAATTAAAATACCGGATAGAAAGGAACCATAGAATTTTCCCTGCCATAAGAGTGTTGACAATACCATTTAGAGGTACATGTACGAAAAATCAATGATTGATTGAATTAGGGCTTTACTATACATGGCAGTGGGGCTGTTTCACACATTGATATGTTGCCCAAATGAATGTTCTTTACATCCACACCTAAAACATCAGCCCCAAAACAGATCATCAATATCTTAAGACAGTATGCCTTTAATAACATGACATTTGTTTTTATTCGACATTCATGTCATGTCGGAGTGACCTCGCACCTGGAGCGGCTTGCTGGAAGGAATGTTGGTGACTTGTGCCTGCTGGGTCTGCGGCGTGGGGTCGGCGCTGCCCAGGACTGGGTTGTACGTGACCTGGCCCTGGCCCCCGGGGTACGCGTACTTGTTGAGCACCGCCTGCTGCCGGCTGTCTGGCACCGTACCGTACAGGTACTGCTGTTGAAGTAGCTCTGGGGGTGGGGGAGGCAGGTTGTTGGGGTCAAAGTCCTCACCCAGGTTCATGTTCTGTGTCTGTGAAGACAGCTGGAATGAGAAGACGTAAATCTTAATGACGATGACGATGACGATGATGACGATGATGATGGCGATGATAGTAAGTGATTGTAGTGGCTATAATAATACTAATATTTATAATAATTTTAATAATAATAATTATTATAATAATATTAATAATAGTATAATACTGGTAATCGGAATTATTTTATTAAAGATACTACTACTACTACTACTACATGTACTACTACTACTACTAATACTACTAATAATAATAATAGTAAATAGTATTAATGATAAAAACAATAATAAACTTAATAAATAATATCAACAACAAAAAATAACCAAAAAATAATTGGATGTTAATTTATAAATATAATGTGTCAAATCCACGCTCAAAAGCATATTCAAAGTGATACATATTTTTACCTCCCCAGGGTATTGACTCAAGTTACATTTGAGAATGGAGTTTTAAAAAAAAAAAAATAATTAACCATACAAGGTATATGATATGCATAGTGCAATGTTCAATTCAATATATGATTTGGGTGCACCGAAAGAGAAGTCATACCAGCTTCCTGTTACGAGATTACTGATAAACACATAAATGTGCGACTACTTCCTGTTATTACAAGGACACCACACCCTGCAGCTAGTACTTGACAGTATCATTGCACACACAAGTATAAGCTACATATATTATATGCCGAAGAGAAAACACTTGCATGACCAGAACGAAAATTTCAAATGTGACAGGAAGTGCATATTTATTCTCAAAGACTCTAAGAAAGAAATATAATATAAAAAATAACAATAATAATAATTATAATTATAATAATGGATATTTATAAGCACTGTATTATTTATTATAATACTCTAAGAAATATAATAATAATAACAACAATAATGGATTATTAACAAAGCGATACATTATTACACTAGGCACCCATTCCACAGAGCGATCGTAGCGCTACAAGAATCTACATGGAGCTACAACTCTCGTAGTGCTACGATCATTCTGTGGAATGGGGTCAAGGTCAATGAATCAGTGTGAACTAAGTGATTGGTTAATCTGATTATTTATAATTATTCGAATGCTGATCATTCATCTCCATCACAAAGATTGAACAATAAACAAAGCAATAGGATCAAGATTAATAAACTGATTGGGAATAAATATTGATATTTTCCCCATAAAATCTCCACATTTTACCTCATCTTTCGAAGTCATGACACACACGAAAGAGACAAAACTTCAAACTACGTTACTCTTGTTTGGAGAAGGTCCACTGAACAAAATATCTAATGCACATAGAGGTTTGGAGTCTTGATCAATGTTCAGCTGTTGCATTCAGTAATTGTAAGGTAGTGCATACAATCTTGTATAACACAGGCAAACCTTGCATAATCTACACCTATACAATGTCACAGAGTGATACAGAGTAGAGTCCATTTTGATGGATTTCTATTCACAATGACTGATCAATTTTCACTATTTATTTAAAGCTTACTTGCTTGACACAGAACTTAGAACTGCAAACATTCTTATTCTGTCTTTATACATACATTAATGCAGTATATTTACACTTAGGTTAATATTGTTTATAATAAATAATAATAATAATAATAATAATAATAATAAATATAATAATAATAAATTATGCATTAATATAGCATTAATATAGCGCTACTTATACAGATAATAGTCCCTGCTCAAGAGTGCTTTATAATAATGGAAAATCTTTTCAGAAAAGCAATCAAATGTAAAATTACACCTGATCCATATATAGAATGTTTAGGACATCCAGGGCCCAGTTGCTCATAACAGTTGCAGCTACAATTGATTGCGAGTAGAGACCCGCAACAAATGTAAGTCTGGTTGCAAGAACCACTTTTATCGCTACAATAGTTTTAGCTAACCATATATAAGTGTTTCATGCGTCCATAAAATGTGACTTACAATTAGATACAACTGTTCTGAGCAATGGGCGCTAGGGATTGAACATGCCTATCAATTACCATACATACTGGGAGATGAACATGTTAAACATTATCAACTTTACAAAAGTACTTTATCTTAGTTACCCAGCTATGGATAAACCCTAACAAGACTTTTTTTTATCCAGTAGAATCTACAATCTTGCAAATACCCCACTAATCATCACAATTGTGTGAAAGATTCCCACAATGTTAAACCCCAGGCCATATTTACTCGCTCACCACTGAACAAAATATGACAAAAACAATCCATTAAAAAAAGAAACATTTCACTATATTCAACAAGTTTTAAAAAAAAAAGAATTACCTTTTGCTCTTCGCTTTTATCCATTTCTAAAGAAAATAATCTAATTCTTTCTAAACAAAATGGTGACCTGTACCGTCCAAACGCAAAAGGATTCACACAGACGGTTTAATCAAGCACTTGTATGGCAATAATTTACAGTGCGCCTACAACAGTAAAGACAATGTAGTGGTAGGTATCTAGTAAGTAAACAACCAACCCCAGGTCAATTCTCGCCACAGTAGGTCAACATGTAATGTAAACACAAAAATTCTTTGATTCTTTGTTTGCAAAACTTTATATGAAAGCTAAAGCACCCGCCTAAAACAGTTACAATGTATGTCACCTAACACATCGTGTTAATTAATTTGTTAGTCTAACCGACACTGATGTAATTTCAAAGAGATCACACACAAAAAATCAGATAAATAATTAAAAATTAAAAGCTTACTACCTAGTAATAATCGGCTTGAATGCAATCGGAAATGCTTATCCCTAAACGAAATTGTATAGATTGTGACATGCCTATGCAGTGACCGTAAAGGTTTATCTATAGATTGTGACATGCCTATGCAGTGACCGTAAAGGTTTATCTCTAGTCATATCTAACAGCTAGGCTTTAGCAATAAAATATGGCATCTTTCATGATCGTTGTCCTGAAATGTCCTTGTATCTATCTACTGACTATGTTATCTACTAACTGTGTTATGTGTACGCATAGTAAGCTCATGGTAAAGCAATTTAGTGTAGAGTAATCTACTCTTGATGTACATATACTGAGAAAGACTGGGATAATTTTTTTTAAATAACGATTTTATTATATAAATGTTTTATTCCAGTAGTAACATGTGTATGCATTACATAGACTGGCACCAGCTTACTAGATGTTCTATACTTCTATTAAACTTCTATTATAAGGTGAGGTCGGTTGACAAAGCGTGATGACTGAGAGCATGGCTACCGGAAGATATTAAGTTATTATTAAATCATGGCTAACTATTTGCCAGCCAGACTTTATTTGGCCACAAATACATATAGTCCGGAGATTGAAAGCTTGAAGCATAATACGGCATATAAAGCACAGCTGAGGGCATATAAAGCCCAGTAAAGGTGAAAGAATTTGGAACTACTTCCAATTAAGATATTTTGTAAAGATATTTGCCTTGCGTGGGACTGAAGCCCACCGCCACAGAATCACTAGAAATGATCCATGTACGCTACCGACTGCGCTATCAAGGCTAAAGAAAAATCATGGTAATTTTTGTGGTAAACAATGGGAATGATTATTTGGAATTAGAAACGTAAATGTCGAAATTGTTGATGATAGTGATAACCATAAGTAGTGCAGTTTGTTTGGATGTAAAAAGAACATGCATGCATTCTGGGAGGCTATATTATTTACTGTGTTATTTTCAATGCATTCTGGGAGGCTATATTATTTACTGTGTTATTTTCAATGCATTCTGGGAGGCTATATTATTTATTTGTTATTTTCAATGCATTTTGGGAGGCTATATTATTTACTGTGTTATTTTCAAACACATATGCATATGAATATTGTTTTGTTAAAAAAATGATACATCATGTTTCTCGATACAAGCATGTTCCCCTTAAAAGTTCCTGTATCATGAAGCATAAACACAAATGAAGTTTGTGATGGTTAGTGTAATCTGTTCTGAATGCTGGTACCGAGATGACATATACACGGACAACACTTGAGAATGCAAGTATTAATATCCATACAGGCATGGACAAAACACAATATTGTGTAATTGTTCTGAATACAAGTGTTACTATTCACACATACAGCAGACTGTGCATCAGTGTTTAAGCGGTATCTAGCTTCCCAACATAAACATGCCTTCAGGATCTCTCAGATTGCGTAAATTGACAATATAGTTCTACACATTTGTAACAATTTCTGTCATAAAAGTAGCATTATAGAACTGAATTTTGAAGCCATGATTTAAAACAGAATACCCGCGGAGCCTGGTCTCTTATCGCAGCCAGGCTCGGATAATAGCCTCGGTGCTTCACACCTCTGCTACTATCCGAGGCTGTTGACACTAAGAGACCATCTCCTCGTGCATTAACTATATATTAAGTTATTATTAGATAAATGGATAACTATGTTTATTGGTTTTGTAATGGCCTGATACAACATAACAAGGTGAACAGGATGTTTTTGTTTTTATAGCTGTTTGAAAGAAGACATTCATGAATAATAAAATATTATTAATAATTTACATTCATCTTCTATCCCTTCAGTATTTATTATTATTTTTATGCTTTTATAGGCTTTAGAATAATTTAAATTGTTTCCATAATCAGGAATGCCCTATAGCAGTCCTAATAATTGATTAATGTATTTAATCTACTTATTAATTAATTTGGTGTATTTAATTATTTACATATTTTGAATGTTTATTTTCACTTCTAAATTGTCATAAATCATGCAATATAAAATTTGAAATTACAGAAAAATTGCAATATTTTCCATCTACAAATTTTAATCAGGAATTGTATGCATGACGTAAAAAAAAAAGAAGGCATATACTTGCATTAAAAACCATTTGAGACACAAAATTCCTTGGTTTTCTTTCCACATTTTCCATGATAGTTCCTCCAAAGAACTGAAATGGCTGTCCTCACTACTGACATTAACCAATCCTCTGTCAGTGGAATCCAATCCTATGCCAATGGGATCATCTTTACCAAACCCAAATGTTTACCAACAATCAAAAGGTGATGCGTATGACATTCATTTCCTGTTTTGTCACTGCTCATCGCAAAGGTATGGCCACCCCTACACAGCTACACATGTACTAGTCCACCAATAGTGATAGTCCAGCCTACTTGACTTTCAAGGGTGTGGACATACGTACAATCAGTGAAGCTTGGTGTCGTCTAGTGATGGTTGTAATAAGGCGTAATCTCCTTCCTTCAGGATACTGACGTTTCCACTGAGACTACCGATACTTCCTATACCAGAGCAGTAGCCATATAGTCCAGTATTGCATCGTGTCTACTGCACGGTTTCCCCTACAGCACACGCTACATGGCAACTTGGCTTGAAAACCAATTTAAAATTGGCCTAGTTAGTGACTGTTCAATGCAAATGAGCTTTTTAAAAATTGTATTTTAGAAAAATCTGAAGCTATTTTAACATTATATTTTAGAAAGATCTGAAGAAATGAATTTTACTTTTTTAGGCTTATTTTTATTGTTAATTAGCTTTTGATTATAATGTTCGTAATTTGAGCACTATTAACTCTATACATGTTGAATTAATCATAATCAATGTTCTATATATATATATATATATATTTAATTGGCTTCGAGGAGAAGTATACAAATAAGCTTAACAGCTTGATTAACAATCCTCATTCATCTTTTTTTAATTAAGATACGTTTATTCCAATTGGCTTCAGGATGAAAAAGGTTAATTGAGGTTTTAGGACTTTCCACCTGCTAGTTGTTTGCATATTCAGTGGTACATCCACATCTATCTGCAAAAGTATATAAGGGAGTATCCTAAAAAGCTCAGGTAGTAAGTGCTGTTAGTAAGTGTTATTATTTGTGACACATCACAGTACAAAAGTAATTGTTGTCACTTCCAATAATAAATCCATTGTGAGCTTGCTAAAAACCATGTCATCATGAAATAAAATTCAAATATTCAATTCCAATAATTTATAGATGTTCGTAAATTCATAAATACATTTGAGAAAAATATATATATATTTTAAATAAACAAATAAAGAATTAGATATTAATTTAACTCCAATTCACCACTGTTCAAGGTCACAAAAACTTTTAAAAGTCTGATTTCTAACCAAAAAATTTAATTTAAAAAAGGTTAACACCAAGATTTTAAAGTTTTAAACATGTATGAATATCACTACAGTAATTCTTATCTCCAGAAAAGTAATAAATCAATTTTTTTCATTTAGCTAAAAAGTCAAAAATAAAATATTTCGGCAAAAATAAAAATAGATGACCCCCCCAAAGTCAGTGTTATATCGAGGGTACACTGTATGTAAATAAATCCCAAAGTACAAAATATACTGACCCCGGCTGTGTCTGCGTTGTATCTGTCTGGGTCCACGACTCCAGCACCGGTGTCGAAGTACCGCGACTTGTTCGGCGAGTCCTGGTAGAAGGCATTGCTCTGCTCGCCGGGGTCTGCATAATGCACATAGTACTGACAGATGTGTGTGTACGTGTCGCCGTCCTTGTTGGGGTCATTCCCGTAGATCTCGATCCCGTACTCTCCCTTCGACGGCAGATCCGCGGTCACCATGATGGAGTCGCCCTGGTCCTCGTCCCGGATGTGATGCTCCAGGTCCTCCTCGCGGACTCCGTTCTTCCTCAGCTTGGCCAGGAGGAATGCGGGACGTGTCTTCTTGAACTCCAGGTGGACACGCCCGTCCTTGGTGGGGATGATTCCCTGGGGAGGGTTGGCCACAATTCCCATCTGGTCCACGGCGACCCCCGGGCCCCAGCAGCTGTCCGAGCAGTTGGGCAAAGGTCGGGCATCGCCAGCAGGAGCGTCAGCGATGACCTTGTACTCTGCCGAAGCGGTGAAGACGTTCTTGACTCCGAGTTCCCCAGTCAACAGCTGGCCGAAGATCGTGAAGTAGTACTGGCCGGATTTGGGAGCCCGGAAGATGAAGGTGGTCGTCTGGTTCTTCCCATGTTCCTGGAGGGCGAAGTTCTTCAGCTTCTGACCCTGGTGCGTCTCGTCATTGGAGTCGCAGAAGACGATCTTGTACGTGAAGTTGGTGGGCTTGGTGAAGCCAACGGTGATGGCAATCTTGCCCTGCTTGGTGTGGACGACTCCGACATGATGCGAGGTGAAGAACATGCCACACTTGAAGAAGTATGATTTGACCAGGGGCAGGTTCTCGAAGTCCTGCAGGCTGATGGGGGCAGTCAGAAGCTGCCACTCGGGTTTGTGGGCCCAGTGGCTGTAGATGAGCTGCTCGGGGTCGGGCAGAAAGTAGAAGTCATCGTATTCGTAGACCTGCATGGAAAAATAGCACATTATTATAGTGAGTGAGTGATTATGTAGTTAAGCGTCACAGCAGGAATCTTTCACCCATCTGCAATGATTAAACATTTAATTATTTTACTATACGTGTTTTAAAAATGAAGAAGCATGAAAAACATGCTAACAAATTTTACTTTAAATTATGCACGCTATTATATATATATATATATATTATTTTTTTTAATTGGGGTTTAGAGTCACTTTCAAGATTCTTTCACTTATATCACTTGTCAGTCAGTTTAGGGCAGGAGGAAACCCGCAACATCTGTAGCGCTGAATGTTGCAGTAAACCTGCGAGCATCGGCTGGTA
>JAUTBT010002897.1:0-28019 GCA_032361225.1 Lepetodrilus schrolli | reverse complement strand
CACGCGAAACAGTTAATTCAAAATACGATGTCTAGCAGACAGCAATGCTTTGAATTTCCCTCAAGACTATTTACTATGAACTTCCGTCTACACAGCTAGGATGATTTATTGCATTTGTTTGGAAATTTCAATAACTTCGTTCATGGTTATCAGAGATACGATTTAATTCAGAGGTACTAGTATTTATGGTAAGAACCGCTCCACGGGGATCATGAAATGGTTCCATTAAGACAACTACAGAGCTTGACAATAAAATAGATATGCACATTTAAAATTTCAGTCGAGTGTTGAGGGACCACCAAGTGTCCTCCCTTGTTATAGATATTAGATTGCGAGTTGAGGCTGACCTAGACTGGTAGTATGTCTCCTTTATATTATTATTTTAATTTTGTTAAATATAAAAAACAAAGTTCATTTGTTTTTACATAAATTACTTTCTTCGTTTTTTTTTTATCTAGAATATCTATAATATTTTTTTAAATTATTATTATTTTCTTTTTTTTACTATTCTATCACCGAACACCTGTGCATTACATGAACTGAGACGGCTCTCTATAGTAGCATTACATGGACAGAGACGGAATGTGGTGGATATGACAAATAGAGTTTGGCTTTATCTATATTGGTTGTCATATTATTGTAAGAATTAACCCTTTCACACTTCAAATGCCAAAAACAAATTATCAAAATAACCAGTTTGTTTTTTATTTACACTGAAGGTTATTGTTGACATGATCAACAATTTCTTTCACTTGTTTTGGGGGACATTTTCTGTATGAATGCATGAATTCTTGAAATGTTTTCTTTATAGATATATTACATATTGGCAATAAAAGTAACCTTTTGTTTTTGCCACCCACCACATTCTGTTCAAGTACCTTTAATTAGCATTAGAAACATTAACAATTTCATCAAATAGTCTATGGTACACAAAGTCTTCGAAATTGGGATGATATGTGCAATGTGATATGGAAAATCTTGATGGTTGTAAACTATACGCAGTTGTTTGTTTTATATTTCTGGTATCATTTGTCAGTTAGCAGGAACAATCCTCAGGATGTTATTGCCTTGTTGAAGTGAGTACCGCTAATACATTCTAATATAGTCATTAGCTGTACACAGAACAATCGGTGAAGATCCTTTCCTGGTCTGTTGTTATTTACTTTTTGTTACAAATATACATTTTGATGTATCCATAAACTTACACAACTTCTGTTGATATCATGTTTTATTGTGATCCAATATTTATATATTACTTAATGGCATAAAGCATTATAGTCTGATATGACCCTCGATAATAAATGTTTCTATTTTACTTTGAAAGAAAATCAGTAAGACAAGCTGTGCATCTCTTATAGGAGTACTACAGAATTAACAGAACAACCTAGAACAGAACAGAAATTTCATTTACTCAGACTGTATACTATAACATATAAGGTAAAACATATATTTATAATATACAGAGTTTATATTGCATACATATGTATAGTATGTATTATATACATATGTATGTATGTATGTATGTATGTATGTATGTATGTATGTATGTATGTGTGAATGAATGAATGAAAGTATGTATGTATGTATGTATGTATGTATGTATGTATGTATGTATGTATGTATGTATGTATGTATGTATGTATGTATGTATATATATATATAATTTCTTTTTATTTTTTTATTTTTTTATTGCAGTATTATGGGAATTTGATTAGTATTGATCAACAAATTCTAAGGGGGTATTATTCAAATAAAACTTATGCTTTAGGCCCTTTTATTTATTTATTTTTTTTTTTTTTTTTTTTATCTAAAAGTATGGTAACCATTTAACCATCACCAGTTGATCACATGACTACAAAGTTGTGTGAACTATGTGTCTATGCTATCATACAATTTTGATAAAATATTTATTATCTCAACTGTCAGGACTTTGATATTTAGATTGTTTCCAAATATCCCAAGTGTAACACTGAAATCTGATATTGTCATTTCTGTAACATCCAAATAAGTGTACCAGTATTCAAATACATCTGTTCTACAAACTAGAACAGACTCACAAGGACAATCATTAATATTGCCTTTTAGTCCATTATCTTACCTATGAACACCAAATATAGTGCAAAGAATAGTTACATTAAGATTAAACAGCACTTGTTACAGAGAATGCTATTGATTATGGCTATGTAAATGATTGACATGTATATGTATGTCATCTCAGTTTCATTACAGTACAAAACAATCATCAATGTCTGTGATTGTATAGCTTTAAATAATATGTAGGGAAATTAAATATTATTATACATTTCATTCGTATTTTTTTATGTCTATACTTGTGATCAATATTTATGTTGCATGTTTTTCAATTTGAATACATGTAATTGCCTGTGTACATAGTTATTATGTTACTATCATTTGTTATTTTAAGAAGAGTCTGGTCATATGAAAGTACAATATATGTTTTGTTTTGAGTTATCATTTTTGTATTTTCATGATATTCAGTTTAGTATAAATAGTCCTGTTGAAAAGAGTGATTGTAGGGTTACAAGAGCACCCACTAAAGTAGTAATGATTGTCTAAGATGGTCATACGTTGTTACAAGATGGTCATACGTTGTTACAAGATGGTCATTCGTTGTTACTACTACAGTACATGTATATGATTTGTTTCAGTCCTACTGACTGGAATTATTTCTATGTGAACAGTGCCACTGAAAAGATAAACTCTCTGATCCAGAGTTGCTTTACTGTTTAGGGCAGCTATCTTGAATAGAACCTTGGATGAGTATCACCCTTTTGACACAGACTAGATACAATCACAACTCCTATATATGTAAACAGGGGTCAGATGTTTACTGCTTAAGTGTTCACCACCAATACAACATTAATATTACTGTTTCTAACTTGTGATGTTACGTTCAAAATGTATGACAATTTTACTGAAATGTAAATCTTTCTATGAATTGTTATTTGTTTGCATTTGAATTAATAATTTACTTTCATATTTTCATAATGTTGACAGTTGACAGCATTACAAAGTTTTTTCAATTCCTATCTGTTTGTCATATTGAACATTGTATTAAATGTTTCTTTGGCACATTTGTATCAATAGTTCCAGTTACTGTTAGCTAGAGGTTAACGTGGCAAGATCATCTGCATAGGTCAGAGGTCACTCAGGGTTATTACACATAGGGAATGTAATTAGATACAAGATAGCCTGTGGTTCATTTACCATGCAGTGACATGAACTGGTCAATGCATTTATATGCACTACGCATTGACAAGATAAAGCCAGACAGCTGATGTCATCCCAATGTGGCATCACATGAAAAGCCCTTGATGCAGACATTATTCATAGCAACTGTCACAAATGTCACTACTAGCAACTATGATGTTCACAATATTTGGTCTGAGATATTTTCATGGTTTAACATCTATTGTCTGCCATCACCTTACTTTTGGCAAGTTTCCCCAAATGTTATTACTTATTTTATTTCCATTAATACTTTTGCATTTTGCTGATATTATTTTGTGTCTTAGTTGTGTAAAAGACATGAGATTAGCCTTTTAATTTACATTCTGTATTTTCATTACAATACACGGATCCTAGTCTCTGGAATGGTGGTCTACAAGTATAATGTGTATACTACGGTTATTCATGTTAACACTATTGGCAATGTTCAATTGGCCTATTATTTAGACAGACTTGTTTCCCTGTATGGGTAAAATATTCCCGCTGGGACGTAAAGCATTAATTCATTCAATTCTTGTTTCCCTGCAAAGAGCAGTGCCTATGATTATACCTCATCCAGAGGTCATCAGGTCATCAGGTCACTCAGGTCATTGTGGAGTCACTTGCTAACAGCCAATTTCTATATGGCGTTTGTTTTTATGTTACAACATTTAGTAGTGAATACAATTACCCCATTTTCTAAAACATGTGAAAATATGCCTACTTAACACTGCCTGGGTACCACAGACTACTTTTGTTTGTTTACACCTGCAATGTCAGGATGAATAAGAATTAAAAGGCCAGCCAATCTTAAGTTATAATGCATAGCTGACATGACGATGGGAAATGCCTGTCCACACAGGCTTAGATGTTTTTAGAACACATGACATTGTACTTGCTAAAGAACATGGTTCTAGATACATGTAAGCTTATTGCCCAGGGTCATTATATGAAGACAATTGCCATTTGTTTCAGAGGAGCAATATACCCATGTGATCCCGTATTTCTGTCAGTACTACAAATGCTGTGATCAAGAATTTGTCAGCCACTAGTTTTTAAAACTTAAACAGATATGTAATGTATTGTTTTAACAAATATGGCTAAATACACAATCAATCGCTGTTGTGTTCAGTCATCCTCGAGTTACAGACTCGGTGACTGATCTTACACTACACTCTGACCCGGTCAATACCCTTACTGCGGACCCTGTTCTCAAGAGAGTATGAGGATGTGTTTCCTAACAATAGGCTAAGCATATAGACCAATCTAAACCTACATATTGAAGACATGCAATCAGAGCTATAGTTTAATTTTGGAACAAATTCAAGCTAAAAATTCAAAGTATATTCACTTGGCATACTTATCATTGCCGTTTTACCTCCCAAACTGATTTGGAAAAATATAATCACATTAGAATTACCTTCCATTTTTGTAATTATTACACATGTGAAATGACTGTCTTGAAATTACTAGATTGTGAAATTTCCGGTCACTGTATTATTTCCATTGAAACAGTTAGATTTAATAGTAAGTTGTCAACAAACTGTCATTGTATATGTTTACATGTGGACAGAGGAGATAATATGTCTTGCACATATCACTATGACCTGTTTTTCATTATTATCTCATCCCAACAGTAGAAGAAAAACTTCTTTTAGTGTCCCTATAGCCCAGGGCCTGTGGTATAAGGAGGAGCTGGGGCATCTGTGTTAGAGGATGATGTTTAGCCTTATATCTTGAAATGCAATAATTGTAAAACATTAAAAGTGAGTCATGTTGTACTTGTATAACTGAATTTTACTGCCATGTTCTACTTATATAACTGAATTTTACTGCACATTTGAAATATGTTTAAGATAGATGAATTTAATTTCCATAATTAAAATGAACATTGAATATGGTCCTGTTTTTGTTGCAATATTCTTTTATTAATAATGAAAGCAATATAAAGATATCATTGCTGCTAATGCAAGCTCAATACACTACAATTGGTAGGGCAGGAGGAAACCCACAACATCCATAGTGCTGAATGTTGCAGTAAACCTGCAAGCACCGGCTGGTACTGACAGACTAAGAATAATAACTGTACAGACAACATCCTTCAATATTGTGTCAGAAAGGTAACGTTTGCAGACATTGATGGGATTAAACCTGGGACCTTTGGCTCCAAAGTTCAAACATTCTACCATTGCGCTACCACCCGCCACTCCTACTTTTACAGCTCATTTTATCATTACATTTTAACATTCTAGATGCCATCCACAGTTGTATCTGCTTTGTACAGTCAGATGTCCTACTGGATGAACGTGGGCAATCATGTAGTGAGTATCATCATCATTAGAACGATGGAGAAGATTGCACCGTGATACAATAGCTGCAACTGTACTAGTGTACACACAAGATTGGTCATATCTTGGACTGGGTCATCACACTCGGTAATATCGATTTGAAAGTTGAAGACAGAGATGTTGTACCACTACATTATTACTTCAACTATCAATTACAAGGCCACCACCATTGAAGTTCCAAGTTAACTGCTACATGTACAAGAAGTGCACCATGACATTCTATGAAGACCACCAGAACTTGATACTTTTCATGGAGACATTTTCCAACATTGACTGTCGGACACCCAATATCTTGGACATGTGTCCTACTATGGAGACAAAATTACCACCATTCGACACAGACTGAGTGCAAAATCAGCGCTCACGGATGTGAGCCAGCACAGAAGAACCTTTCACGGAAGAACACATTTCAAGCCTACATGGATTCACTGAATTGGAACACAGCAGACTCTTTTCAATCCTAGAAACCACCTGCAGAATTGATGAAACAGCACTCAGCTGGTTTTCTTCCTATCTGTCGGGGCCCCCATTCCACAGAACAATCGTAGCTCTACAAGAGTTGTAACTATTGTAGCACTACGATTGTTCTGTGGCACGGGCCCCTGGACGTGTCCAGTGTGTAAGTATACTAAGCACACAAAATAAAGGAACCCTATTCAGGAACATGGCTCGTATGGGGGTTGCAGTGTTATGGTATGGGGTGGGAATACACACAATCCACAGGCACTTGAAGCAGGCCATTATTTTCTTTTAATAAATTCTTTTTTTTTTAAATTAATAATAATGAGATTTTAAAACTATGTTTTGGGGGTATTGGATATGTCTAGATCTGATTTTTTTTTTTTAAATAAAAATTACAACAAGATATCCATCGATGACATACAATGTCGTCGATGGGTCCCTTGTTTTAATTATTTATTTACAAAAAATATTAGATCTAGATTAGTGGGGTGTTTTGGGAAGGATACTTCACTCAACAGCAGCCTCCACCAGCCAATATCAATGACCTGTGTATTGCTCTACAAGAGGAATGGCGGCACATCCCAAGGGCGACAATCCGTCGTTTAATTTCCGATATTGACTCGGACCACTGTTTACTGAAGTATCGAGTTTTCAATAAAGCCACCTCCCAACATTATTTTTGTTTGTTTTTGTGCTTAGTATATTAATGGCATGTCTGATGATACATCACTCTTAACTCACTTTCAACCACAGGATGCCAGCCTTGTATTTCAGTGTATGCAAGAGTGTGCAAACGACATCAAATCTTGGATGATTACTAACAAGCTTCAATTCAATGCCAACAAGACCGGGGCCATGCTAGTTGGAACTCGTAGAAATTGAGCTGACATCGACTCAGTCAATGAATCTAGTATTTCTCTAACTTCTTCAATCAAGAATGAATGAAAGAATGCGTGCTTTACATCGCAGCGTGAATATTTCACGCAACAACTATGTTATATTACTGTATTAGAGTGATATATAAGATGCTCCTACTGGTCTCGGCCAGAGGGATTACCCCTTGGCCAAGTCGGTTAAGCGTTGGACTCGCAATCCAGCAACTTGGGTTAGAATCCCAGGATCGGCATGGTTCTGTGACATTACAAAATAATTTAGTCAGATCCTTAGTTATTTATAAGATAGACTACTGTAAGTCATTACTTGTCACCCTGTCCCAGGAGTAACTTTCAAGGTTGCAACACTTGCAAAATACAGCCACTAGGATTGTCACAATGTCCAAGAAGTCATCCCACATAACACTTGTTTACGCTGGCTTCCAATAGAGACTCGAATCCAGTATAAGATTCTAACACTTGCATGCCAGTACTACTATACCATACCATAGTACTACTACCGGTATACTATATCATGTCCATACCATAGTACTACTATACCATACCATGTCTTGTCAATATTCTCACCAGGTATTCCCAATGTAGAACGGCTCTGCAGAACAAAAACTGTTCCCTCTATCCCACATACCCGTTGGTTGCACATGGTTTGGAATGTGGTCTTTCTCTTATAATGTCTGTCTCTGTACCCTTCGTTCATCTTTCAAAACAAAGCTAAATTCTATCTCTTCATACTCTTCCACTGTCTAAACATGCTTTGAGCATACACTTTGTGCATGGATGCTTAGCGCTATATAAATGTACTATTATTATTATTACATACTAGGACCGACCATTTCCGAATTCACAGGCGATTCCTTGGTGCCAATTGGAGCAAATTGAGTTAATAATAATAATAATAATGACATTTATATTGCGCTGAAATCCACGTGTCTGCTTAAAGCACAAGAACAAGTAGAATGAATGAAACGATAGTAGCTAATATTGTTTGAACAGGAAAGTTTTGAGTTGAAGGATGGTATAGTGGGAGCAGATCTAAGAGAAAAAGGTGGTGACTTCAATCTGGATGAAGCTAACTCAGGGAAAGTCTTTGCATGTTTGCCTAAGTATTTTCACCTAGTAAACTATTACAATAGTCCAAGGAGGTAAATACTAGGGGTCCGACGGGTACTCGAAGACTTGAATTCGGGTTGGGTATAGGTGGACTCGTCCAATTTTTAGGACTCAAGTACACGGCAAGTTACTGTTACTGTGACATCTTCGCACCAGCAGTCGCTCACCGTCCTGAAAACCGAGCCTACCTTTCCTCATCTGGACATTTGAATGTGTCTCACTACAAGCTCATTGTAACATTTGTTGGTTAAACAAAACACTTGCAAGTAGCAGTTGTTGCAAGTTTTAAAATGTCGTATTTTCTCTCTTGTGCACTTTATATAGTTATTTAATAAATGGATGAATGATCAATGTATCTTTCATTGTATCCTGGCAACAATTTATTTCACTGTGTATATAGTTTCTGTAGTAGACTTGTTATTGCCCATCACACAATATATTTTATATGGAAGTTGCACATAAAATATTAATTCAATTTGACTACCATCTTTTGATCAGCTAACATCGTTTGGCCAAATAAATACAATGAATCATCCTAGTTGTGTCGACGGAAGTTCAAGGACTCAATGCACGTTATCTCTTCTGGTTAGTTAAAAATAAATATTAAATAGTCTTGCAGGAAATTCAAAGCTAAACATTGTATTCTGATAGTGCACGCGAAACAGTTCATTCAAAATATGTCTAACAGACAGCAATGCTTTCAAGAATTGTTTCCACACAAATCATGGCTTGTGTGCAAATGTACTGCTTGTACTAGTCTGGATTTCCACCAGTTTTTATAGTGCTAGCTACTGGAATATCATGCCACAGATAGAACATGGATGCTCCACTCAGTCACAGTATACCGACTCCGAGCCGACCAGTCCTTGCTTTACCCCTTTAATGCCGAGCACCAAGCAGGGGAACAACAAGTACCATCTACTAACGTCTTTTGATATGACGCAACTGGGAATCAAACACGCAACCATCTGCACTCCGGACCGACACTAACCACGGAGTCGTCTCAATGGAATTTGAAACTTTTATAAGAGACTTATAAGCAATAGTGTGACAAAAATAGTTTTAATTGGATTAAAAAAATAAAATTTCAATGAAATATAATTCCTATTCAGCTCATAAAGAGATCTCAGCAAAAGGTATTGCGCCTTGAATCTTTCTTCAGAAGTGATCAGCCGCTTTTGTAACTGTTGGAGAAAATGATCAAAGATAGGTAACATCTATTAATAATACTAAAATATCAACTGATCAGAGATCCAGAAGGATACATGTTGGCCAGTACAATTACAGCAAATCATATTGTTAAATAAATGTGATGATTACATGCGTAAACTATTGTATTTATGTGAAGCCTAATATGTTTATGTGAACAATTCTTGTTGTTTTGTGAAATCATTAGTATACTATTAACATGTAGGAGAATAAGCCACAAGTTGCAACTCATGTAACTTTCTTTCTCTCATGCTGTAATGATCACATATACAAAACTTTTGTCAAACCGCATGAATTCTTAAAACAAAAAAATTCATAGACTTTTCATGTTCAGAATGCAATGCATTCATTCATTACACTATTGTTAAATGGATGTTCCGATTTATGTATACTTGAAAATCATAACTATATCAGAATTGGTATAATTGCATTTTAAAAATAAAAATAAATTTAACAAATAAATTTGATTAATTAGGTAATGTTTCTCATTTCCCATTCTCTTCTCTCTCCTCCTTGTCATGTCTTCCTCTTGGAGTGGATATTTACGTTGTAATGTTGTAATAATGTTCAAACAAACATATTTTTGTAACGGGCATCTTAAGACAAGTGTTCAAACCAACATCAGTACCCCAAAAGACATTGCATTCTGAGTTATTTCTACTAGAATCACAAAAATATACTTTCACTTTCCATGTCACGACATTTTAATAATATATTTTTTATTTATTTCGTAATGCATGTATGGATTCATACTATATTGTTCACATAACTTACATATGTACATGACACATGAAAAGACACTGGAGTGTCTGCCTGCCCAGGACAGGTATACAAAGCACACAAAAAAAAGGAACCCCGATTGTAATGTTGGGAGGTGGTTTTATTCAAAACTCAATACTTCAGTAAACAGTCAACATAGAGTGTGTCATGCACAACATCTGGCAAGGATACTTCATATTAAATGACCGATTGTCACCATTGGGATGTCCCGCCATTCCTCTTGTAGAGCAACAAACATGTCATTGATATTGGCTGGTGCAGGCTACCTTAAGTGAAATATCCTTCCCAAAACATCAATAGATGAGAGATCTAGTGATTGTGCAGGCCAAGTGAGTAAGGCAATGCGTACCTGGTACATTAAGTTAACTGCAACACGGGCCCTATAGGGATTTGTCATCTTGAAAGATGAAATTTTCGTCCTATTCTACGAGCCATAGGAACATCAACGGGCCTTAAGATTTCCTTTAATGTATAGTTGACCTGTCAAGTTGCTACAGATGATAACCAAATCTGATCTCAGATTGTGTGTAATCCCACCCTATACCATGACATTGCCACCCCGATATTAGTCATATTCCTGAATAGGGTTCCTTATTTTGTGTACTTAGTATATTATCCAGGCAGGACAAGTGAATCATCACAACACAGAGGTGTATATCTTGTACCAGGACACATCTCAAAGAAATACATTGCTAGAATTATTACATATTTTGAATAAAGTCAAATACACAGGTTTTGTGTATCGGGTAAAACCCTGTATATTTATCGCAGACTTACCAGCTGATTACCATGCTTTCAGGAACAGCTTGCAAGAGTAACTGACAGTAGGCTCATTAGATTTTAGTATTTAGCCTATAAAATATAAGCTACAATTAGTGTCAGTATGTAACATCTACATCTTTCCACCAGGTTTTAGTACCGAGTTGACCTTCACTGTACTGGAAACCAGATTCCCCAAGTAAAAATAATGTAAAAGCATGGATTTTTTTTTATCCATTTGAGAAAAATATTTTGTCATATGACGATAGTCTCCTGTATGCAATAAATGACGAAATTGTAAGGTAATATAAAAGTCATCTTTACAAATGGTGTAGTCAATGGCCAAGGTAGATATGTTGTGGAACAATGTTGTATTTATTCCCCATCTCTCAGTGACAAAAAAGACCAGTAAAATGTATCAAGTATGTAACTGAACTTCTCCCATGACACTGTTACATCAACAATCCTAAAATTTCTTGCTGTACTATATATGTCTACAAATTAATTATATAGAAAATTACTAATTGGTTTTCAGAGATGGTTGGTTGGTTGCCTCATGTTGGTTGCCTCTGTGCTGGTTGCCTCCGATATTTTTACCATCTGTCCTTTGTAGCTAGTCCTCTGTGCTGGTTGCCTCTGAGATGTAGCTAGTCCTCTGTGGTGTCAACTAACACTGCTGATCCGCACTGACAATTCTAGACAATGTACAACCTTTTAACACTTACTGTACACGCCTGATGATGTTAGTATTTAACTGACAAATAGCACTTGGGTTACAATAATGGTTGTTACAGATAATATTTTCTTCTTGGAGTTTGGTTTATGTCTATATGTCACATGTGCCACCCAAGAATCTTCCATAATTATAATAATTTAGGGCAAAATTTCATCATGTTTAATTTCATCATGTTTATTAATTGATGGTGTTCTTGTGGTATAACATTCGCCCATATCATACAGTCTGTACTGCCTCCAATGCAGGTTTGATTCCATCTGATGCATAAATACATGTACAATTGGGCATCATAGAATCACTGCAAAATGTTGAGTGCTCCATAGGAGAGCACGTGATACAAGTGTTATCCATCCAAAGGCGGACCCATATAAACCATGGAAATTTCTGTGTTGCCATAAACAGCAGAAACAGAAGGGAATAGATGCAAGGCAGGCAATCCACGAAATGCCACACCTGAAACAAACAAAATCAATTTGTCTCAATGATAATTGATATATCTTGTATGATATTGACATATGGGGTATATAACATGGGGTATTCAATAATTGGATACCATCTTGAGCATCTAACAACCAAAACCAGTTTGTCTCATTGATAATTTGTATTATAGTAATGCTCTGCCTGCTGCAGGCATATGATGTTGCCATTTGTGTCCTTTCTGTTGACTGCTGAAGGCATTATGAGGTTGCTCAAAGTTATAGATAATGGACACGGATGGCAATAAAAATACACTGGTCAGTAAATAATAGTCTAATGAGATGTGTCATTAAAACTTGTGCATGAGGGAATTTTAACTTTTTCAGTTGAGACGGCAGGAAATTTCACGCCTTATTTTGTAAACAGAAGATCAAAGCGATCACTAACATGATGCATCTACACTCAAATATAAAAGGTACAGTCAACGACAACCTTATTTGAATATATAATGATGTTGGAATGTATGGATTTAGCATGTAGTGACCAGAAACAAGTTGTATTTCATGTTTAAATAAATGTCATGAACAAGTCTTGAAAGCAAACACACGGAGACTCAAAACAGACAACTAGATACACAACAGAGATTGTGTAGCTGACTACAGTAAATAAAGAACTTTTAAGAAGCTATTTGAACATACAGTATATCTAATTTACCTTCATATGCAGTTAGAAATTGTGCAAAACACCAGAACTGGGATTATTTCAATCAGTGAAGCGTAATGGTGATATTTCATGAATGCCATGGTATTTTAAATTATCTGTTTATGTTTCATTGACATAAGATCAGAACACAAATCAGTGAGGGGGGTATGGCTTTACAATAAGTTAATCAAATTGGATACCATCTTGAACATCTAGAACTTACCTAAAAATTCATAATTCTTTTCAAAAGCTAAAGTATTATCTTCACAATCTAAAATAACTCTTATCCTTTCTCCAACCTGAAATGAAAAGACAAATATGGATGATAAATACCTTACACAGCACATCTGATAGGGCATGGCAACATTTGGGAAACTGCAGGCTTTTCAAGTCAAATATTGTGCAAACATTTTTTGTCCATGATGTGACAAAATGTGCAATTTCTCTGTCATTTCACCCCCAGATTCATCTCAACCATGACATTTCCGCCATACTATTTTCTTTTTAGGCCCAGTGAAGTATCTTTCAGCCCCAGAATATTTTTAATTTTTTATTCTTTTTCCTGACTTAACAACTAATTCCTCTTGGCTGATAGATACTGGATTGGCGGCAGAAGGATGTCTATTAACCCTATCCATGCCGAAGGCAACCAGAGATGCGCTAAAAGAGCAGTGTCTGTGCCTAATCCAGCAAGGAGAGGATTAAAGGTGGATGGGGCACACTCGGCCCACTGTGCGATCAGCCTAAGTAAAAAATATGGCAAGCATTCGCAATTTCAAGATTTTTTCACATATATCACAGCTTGTCAAGTTTTGGGCAGGACGAAACCTGCAACATCTGAAGCAGTGAATGTGCTGTCAGCACTATCAGCGCATCCTATCAATATCGCGTCAGAAAAGCAACTTTTGTGAACATTGATGCCAGGTTATCGGGGTGGGATTTGAACCTGGAACCTTCGACGTAACTTTTTCAGGTATGATAATGACGGATGGCACTCCAGTCTCCAAAAGACGAGGGCCTCGTTCCTTTCAAACTATCCAATGTATATTCATGAATGCATGCCATATTTTTCACTTCAGTTAGGCCCATCGCACAGTCAGTCAAGTGTGCCTGATCCACTTTTAATACACCTGTCCCTCTGTCATCAATCCAGCCTGATGCCTATATGGCAGTCATAGCTAGCGCTGCTCGGCTTACAATCCTCAGGTGCTTTATATCTGTAGATTACCAGCACTTGATCCAGATTTTTTCACTAGATCTGGTGTTACTCACCAGTACACTATTTTTGGCATTGTTTTAGATGCTGAATTAATGCTGAATGAATGAAATTACATTGTAAACAGTTGGGAGTCAAATGTATCCACTCTCTCGTACCTGATATTTAGGAGCATTGTTCAGTAAGGGGTAATTCCCCTGGCTATCTCCATTATGGATTAAATGATTATCTACAAGGTTCCAGCCCCAACTTTGGTCATCACTGCCTACTAAAGACATATATCCTTGAACTTGCAAGGTAGACTGTTTTGTAGCTAAACCAATGACTGCAACAGTGCCAAGTGGTCCTTCCCACCAAACTTCCCAACAGTGACGGCCTGTTTTGAAACCAATTTTACTCCTTGCACCATCTGTGCTTTGGGCAACTGGGTTGCGATGTATTGTAAATCCATTAGGTTTCACGAAAATGTTTCTTGAGCAGTCATTTGGATTCCACGAGTGGTAAAATGCTCGTAATTTGGCTTTGTATGTTGGAACATTACTCAACAAGTCCGATTTTAAGGTTTCTTCTGCTAATTTTCTCACACAATGTAATCTCCAAACATCATTATTCTCACAGTTTAGTATCTGATGCCAGTTCTTGCATACAAGCGAACAGTTTCTAAGGTCAGATATGTCTAAGTATGAGAATAATGATTCCAGGACATGCACAGGTAACTTTCCTGCCGCCATGACACCCCCTGACGAGAAAGTACGATATTTCAAAACACTATGCGAGAAACAGTATGGCGGCCCCCATCATCCAAACAATAAACACTCAGGACTCATAATTTTGATAGTAAGGTGAGGAATTTGCAGTGGACCAAGATCCCTTTGGTGTGGTCACACTTCACACGATCTAAACTAATGCAATCTAGCAAAGCCGTGAATGCTTGCGAAGAAAGTCACATTGATGGTAGGAAAAAAAAGGACACTATACCCTGTAGTGTCCCATTTCGGGGTAGACCATCTTTCGTACTACTTACTAAAACGCTACTTCCGCTTCCCAAACTCAAAGAATCGCACCACCTGTCGGATATATTTGACATCTGACACTTTCCCAATGTTAAAGATCATCATTAAGATGGGAGAGGAAAACAGGAAAAAAAAGGGGGTGCAGGCGGTAAATCTTTCCAACAAAAATATGCAATTGTTTAACGTCTTTTGGTATTACGCGACTTGGGATTGAACCCTCAAGGGTTAGGTCCTGGGACTTCGATCACTGGTCTTTCAACTTCGGTCAGATGTCCTTGACATCAGTAATTATAAAAATATGTCACCTGTCATTACAATAATAGATCATTTTAGTAGCATCTGACCATATATTTTAGGTGCATACCCAAGGTTGTACATACAAATATGCTTGTGTCAAGATACATCGATATTCTGGCAATATGTGCTTTACGCAGTTGCTGAAAACATTACATTTCTGTCATTTGATGACTTTTCATGCAGATATGCCATTTAAATGAGTTAAAGGTCATGCTGGTATCATGCAATGATAAAATCACGTGGCTTTTCCATATTCACAGTCAAAACAAAGTCGGGAGGAATGGTAGACATTATATTAATCTGTTAACAGCAGGATAACGCAAGTGAGAAAAGTTCGGGCGATGACTGAAGTCCCAGGACTTCATTCAATCTATTTTGACAAAATATAAGTACTTTTTACATCAATGTTCAGCGTTTAAATATTTGTTATACCTATCTCATCAATGATGAAGACAAATGATCTACAGCAGTAAAAGCAGATGACATAATTTTCCTGCAGCAAAACAATACGGAAACATTTTGGGGTCATCTTAGCATAAAATATTCCATTTGCAACACTTGTATTGCTTATATCGTTTTTGTTTAGACTAATCAAAATTTTAAATGTTATTTCATGTGATGGTAATTAACTGTTTCATGATCATCTACAAAAAGGGACTATTCTTTTTTCATGTCATGAATAACATAATGAATTAAACCATTTTGTTTTCACACAAATTACACAGTCTGACCATAGTCAAAATTATGGCAGACTTTCGGATTAAATCATCCACAGATTCTTAGTGTATCAGAAAAATTGAGCCACATTTGATCGGTGATTGCGTGTTTGTATTGTTTTGGACTTTAACTGGAATTGTGATAATAGTCTGGCAGCCAAGGGGGGTAACCCCAAATTCTCTGATATAGTTTTTTCTCTCTGCTGATTATTCATCATTGGGGTGTATATAAAGATATCTCTGCCGACCAGTCAGCATTGAGCAACTCGCTCAACCATGTCAACTAAAACACTAATTTATTTACAATTTATACATGTTGAACGGATTGTCCTAAATCATTATGGCCTAGCCCTTTACATGAATATACTAAATGCATATATATCTCCAATTCTGTCCAAAATGACCACTTAATCTGTGAGTTTGCCTTTAAATAGTTGAAGTCTAGATCATTAGTCTAATGTCGTAACACCATTCCTAATGAGTAATGGATGTCTGTGGAATCGTAAAAATTAAAATACACTTTGCAAGCGAGATTCTGTCGAATGTACCCGTACGCACACACTCATGATGATTTTCCTGATTGGCGTATTACTACTCCATATGGGGGCAGGTGGTAGCGCAGTGCTAGAACAGTTGGACTTAGGAGCCAAAGGTTCCAGGTTCAAATCCCGCCCCGGGGGCCTGGCATCAATGTTTGTGAAAGTTACCTTTCTGACGCGATATTGATAGGATGTGATGTATGTACCCTGACAATGCAGTTATCATCCTTGGTCTGTCAGTACCAGCCGGTGCTCGCAGGCCTACTGCAACATTCAGCACTACAGATATTGCGTGTTTCCTCCTGCCCTAAACTGACAAGCCGTGATATAAGTGAAAGAATTTTTAAAGCGGCTCTAAACCGAAATTCTAAATAAAAATAACATCTGTTGGACTAATATTCAATTTTGATTGTCTCCCCTTTCGGCAGCCATCTTCACGGACCACTACAGTGACTGGGAGCCTGCACTGCGCATGTACCGCGGGATGTTCATGCTGATATTCATCCTCTTCCTGCTGGGGGTCAACACGTACGGTTGGAGGTCGTCTGGCGTCAACCACGTGCTCATCTTCGAGATTGACCCGCGACACCATCTCACACATGCTCAGTTTTTAGAGGTGAGGTCATAGGTCATACAGGTCATAGATCACGTCTCTTCAAATATCCTGTCAGGTATTCAAATATCCAGGTAGGTATTTCTTAGGCACTTCTTTTCTTACAAAACATTTTCTTGGCCTTTTTTTTTTTTAAATCCCTTCTTGACAAAATATTGTACATCCACTTCTTTAATCTCATATTTTATACCAAAATTGAAACTTTTTCTTACAGCTCAGGCTGTTGTTCCCCTGCTCGGCGCTCAGCATTAAAGGGGTAAAGCAAGGACTGGTCGGCTCGGAGTCGGTATACTGTGTCCGAGTGGGGTATCCACGTTCTAACTGCGCCATGTGATATTCCAAGTGAGCTAGCACTATAAAAACTAGTGGAAATCCAGTTTAGTACAAGCGGTGCATATGCATCCAAGCCATGATGTGAGAGAAAAAATCTTGAAAGTGGCTTTAAACCCCAAATCAACCAACCAACCTCTTTTACATTCTGTTTTTTATTATATTCATTTTTTTACAGCTTGCATCCTTCCTAGCAGTGATCTGGGCCCTGAGTGTGCTGGGCTATCTGTTCAGTGGCTTCCTGCCCATACCATCCATGGCGTTCCCTCTGTCCATGGCAGCCCTGTTGCTAGTCTTCCTCATTAACCCTTTCAGAGTCCTGTACTACAGAGCCCGCATGTGGCTCCTGAGAGTCTTGGTGAGTGGTCTCCCCTTGATGTGGTTTGGTGGCATTGTGGGCAGTTGGGGCTGGTTGGTGTGGTTGTGCGGTGGGTAGTTGTGGTTGGTTGTTAAGGTCGTGCAGTGGATAGTGTGGTTGGTTAGTGTGGGTAGTATTGTTGGTGGTGTGGTTTTGTAGTAGGTAATTGTGGTTGGTAAGGTTGTACAGTGGGTAGTTTAGGTTGGTTGGTGTAGTTGTTGAGTTATCCAACAATAATTATTCCATTTATTGGTTAAAGATTCCAGCTGTAACATTAAGAAAGAATTATTTCTGTAATCAGAGTAGATCACTTGAATGACAGCATTGTGACAGTGACTGACAGTTTCGCCCATCCTATTTTATATGCATTTCAAGGTTATAGTTTTTGTCTAGCCTCTACTCACTACTTTCAAGTATAAATTTAATGAATTGAGATTTATACAAATGGATGTCTTTGCCCAATATTTATTGTGATACCTAGACATGTGGATCTATGTCATATTTAATAATAAAAAATAATCTGAGTTGTTTATTTGTTTTCCTCTCTTCTCAGGATTATGAGTAAGGAATAAATAAATTAAATTAAATTAAATAAATGGGAAAAGAAACCATAATAATTAAATAAAGTAAATAAAATAATGATAATGATGTCATATTTAATAGAAAAGGAATCTTTTATGATTTTTAATTATAATAAATTTGAAATAAATTAATTAAAGTGAAAAAGTAAATTGAGTACAAATGAGTTATTGCTTAGTGTTGTAGCAGGTATCATTACTCAGACTATGAAAATAATGCATCTTGAGATGACTGGCTAAGTATACTATCAAAAATAGGAGATATTCAAAATTTCCTTTAATCTGTTCATCATTGATCATCATGGGTTTTTTGTTTGTTTCAGTTCCGTATATTTACAGCTCCATTCCACCATGTAGGATTCGCAGACTTCTGGCTGGCAGACCAGCTGAACAGTCTAGCCATGGTACTGCTGGACTTTGAATACCTCGTGTGTTACTTTGCCTTCGAAGTGGAATGGCTGGGAGATAACAGTAGGTCATTTTTCCTCACTGCAGTTATCTGCCCTTGGTTTATCAGCATCAGCTACTGAAGCAGTATTGTATTTTACTGGCTTTGAGGAATCGTTATGCAACATTTTTCGCCATATTTGAGAGATTCAGCTACGTTGTTTCAAGCATTTCTGAAAAGAATTGTGTGTTGTTTTTTTCACTGAAATTTAATGTCTTCAATATTTTGATCCCTGCGTTATCAATTCATTTGTTCAACTCGAATATCGAAAATTAATTTTTCTCACAATAGGGCCAATGGTGTGTACAAAGAACATCTACGGTATCAGGGCAGTAGTGGGTTGTCTCCCCGCGTGGTTCCGGTTTGCCCAATGTCTCCGCCGTTACCGCGACACCAAGCTTCTCTTTCCACACGTGGTCAACGCGGGGAAATATTCAACAACGTTTTTTGTCATCCTGTTTTCAACTCTGTATAAAATCCATAAAGGTATGTTAAATGTTAAGTCTGTAAATTAGTATATCTTGGGCCTTGTCAAAAATGGTCGATTTATTAATAATGTTTTTTCACGTTTTCCATAATTTTTTCTTTTAAATTAAATCACATATCTATTTGTTGTGTTGCCTTGTATCTTCAATGAAAAAAATAACTTCTCATAAACAAATTCTAAATTAAAAATCTATATATGTAGAAAATCAAATGCCCCCAATGTCTTTAACGAGGACTGTCATATTTTATATGTCCAATGAAAATTATTTCTATTTTCAACAAGCATGATCAAAGTATTTATTTAAGTCACTGTATTATTAACCTTTTCCCTTATACAGGCAGTCAAAGATGCCCTTTTATTTGGTTATCATAATTCTTGAAAATTGAATTAAATTTATTCTTATTTTTTAAAAATAAATGAATATTCATTTAATGCCACTTGCAATTTTTCTGCCCCAAACAAACTGAATTATTTTCCATTCAAATTCTGTTTTCTTTTCTCTAATTCCAACTTTTACTATTTCCCAGAGGAATATGGAGAGGAGTATCGTCAGAACAGCATCTTCTTCTACTTGTGGATCGTGTCGGCAGTGATCAGTTCCTGCTACACGTACACGTGGGACATCAAGATGGATTGGGGGCTCCTCGACAAGAATGCGGGGGAGAATAGATTTCTTAGGGAGGAAGTTGTCTACGCTTTTAAGGTACCGATATTCTGGCAGCACCGTAAATCGTGATTGACAATGTCTCAAAAAGAGGAACTGGCTCATTGAACAATTGGAGGCAAAATAACAGGCTTTTTACATAATTTTCTAGCAGGGTATAGTATGTATAGGGTAACAGTCAATTCCTGAAAAAGAATGTCTGAGCCCCAACAGATTTGCAATGGACACAAATAACGGCTCCTTTTCCCATCTCATCCCTCCCAAATTCTTCTTTCAATCCCTCTCAAATTCTTGCCATCTCTCAAATTCTTCTTCCCATCCCTCTCAAATTCTTCTTTCCATCCCTCCCAAATTCTTATTTCCATCCCTCTCAAATTCTTATTTCCATCCCTCTCAAATTCTTATGTCCATCCCTCCCAAATTCTTCTTTCCATCCCTCTCAAATTCTTCTTTCCATCCCTCTCAAATTCTTCTTTCCATCCCTCTCAAATTCTTGCCATCTCTCAAATTCTTCTTTCCATCCCCCTCAAATTCTTATTTCCATCCCTCTCAAATTATCATTGCCATTCAATCCCTCTATTTTCTCCTTTCCCCTCCTACTGTTCCTTCTTATTTCCATCCCTCCCAAATTCTTCTTTCCATCCCTCTCAAATTCTTCTTTCCATCCCTCAAATTCTTGCCATCTCTCAAATTCTTCTTTCCATCCCTCTCAAATTCTTATTTCCATCCCTCTCAAATTATCATTTCCATTCAATCCCTCTATTTTCTCCTTTCCCCTCCTACCGTTCCATGTAACTGACAAAAGTGTGATTTCTTGACAGAGGTGTCCATAATGAAATAAAACACTTCATTGCTCTCTCACTTTCAGGCCTACTATTATTTTGCCGTCGTGGAGGATTTCATTCTACGATTCACGTGGTCTCTGTCCGTGTCAATAGGAGAAGGTCTGCTGTTTCACAACGAAATACTTACAACTATACTGGTGTTGTTCGAAGTGTTTAGGTACATAAATTTAACTACACGACTTCTAGTTGTATTTCTTAATGCTTATAATTCCAATGTGACAGTGTTTGAAGAATTAACTTTCTTCCTGCTTGTGACAAGCACAATTGCCCTACTGTAAAACGGGTATTATTCACGGCTCAAAATTTTCACGATAGTGTAAAATTTAAGTTAAAAAACACATTCACGATTTGTAGAATTCACGTTGTCCAATTTTTTTTATTTTTTATTTTTTTTATGTCATTCCGGATTTTACTCGGAGTGGTAGATTCCCAGTTTTCACTCGAAATGGAAGTGAGATCATGATGTTACACATGCCATTTCAATGCATTGCCGACATTACAGCATACACACACAATTGACCATGATCAGCCGATGATTAAATGATCCCAAAGTGTATAGTGTTGTTACGTAACTATAATCCAATCAAACTGAACAAGGTATTCTCATCTAATTAATGGCATAAACGCTCAGTCTGAGCGTGTTTTGATAACTATCAACGAGTAGGCAGAGAGTGGGCCCTCATTCTATAGTATGGTCAACTATTATATTATTCGCGTGTTTCTTAAATTCACGATCAAATACAAATAGTGAATTTCGTGAAAATTAGAGACACGTGAATAATACCAGTTTTACAGTATCTAGTAGAAATTGTGATTATTTAAATACTGAATTGCCCAATTGAAAATTATTTTTTTGATTGAATTAATGCTTTATGTAGCAGCAGCAATATTTTACCCATACATGACAACAATTCTTTTTAGTAATTATGATAATACAATTTTTAATGTTAAAATAAAATTATTATTTTTAAATTGTGGTTTAGAACCGCTTTCAAGATAATTTCACATATCACAGATTGTCATTTTAGGGGAGTATGAAACCCACAATAATGTATTAGTCTGAATATTAATTACTTACTTATTACGGTTTATTTCATATTTAAGGCGGTTTGTGTGGAATTTTTTCCGTCTGGAGAACGAGCATCTGAACAATTGCGGCCAGTTCCGTGCCGTGAGAGACATTTCTATCGGACCCATCGACTCTAGCAACGAAACACAGCTACTTGAGATGATGGACAACCCTATGGGAGCAGACATGCGGAGGTTTGACAAGGGACAGAAATCTCTGGCTGCCAGGTATGTGTAACGAAGGGAAGGGAGAAGTGGTGGGTTGGAGGGTTTACATAGTCTCCTATAGATTGATAATACCCCGTTGTCATTGGATTTAATGTGATATAGCAAGAAAAGGATTATCATCTTTGGTCTGTCCGTCCATACCAGACCGTATTCACAGGTTTCTCGAAGCAATCTCAAGTTTGAGATTTTGCTCAGCTGAGATTTCTCCCATTGACTCAGTGCTGTAACTTGGGTAACATTTCAGCTGGGTTTGAGTTTTTACTCAAGTTACAGCACTGACTCAATGGGAGAAATCTCAGCTGAGAAAAATTTCAAACTCAAGTTTGTTTCGAGAAATCAGGACCAGATCAAAGACATTTCTAATTATTTGTTTCTTCAGATCTAAAAAGGACATCAGACTATGGGTGGATGAGGAAGAAGAACGAGCACCACTCATGCCAAAAGCTAAGAACTCGTATCGGCTGCCTAGGAAGATTGAATAAGACATCTCATACAATTTATATTGATATCCAAGGAATGTGATTCTGAGCTGTGTTCAGGCTGCACTACATATCACTACACTATTCTCATATTCTACAAAATAGTTGCTGGCTGAACACGTTCGAAGCAAAATACCAGCAAATCGGTTTGCGCATTTTGTTTTACTATTAAACACTATGGGGCTGAACAGCCTTGGTTCCATGGACAAATTCGAAAGACGAGGAATTTTGCGTATATATTTCATCTTCATATTATACGGAATTTAGGGCAATGATGCTAATCGTGATTAACAAGTCCCTTTGATGTGCAGAGTATATATATAATATGGTGGTCAATCCATCTTTTGTTTTGTCATCCATCGCTCAACATTCCCACTGATCTCACTTCATAACTTAATATGAAAACGTTTCATTACGAAACGTCATATTTTCAATAAATAATGCTAGTTTAGTTTACCACGACTGTGTTCTGAAATACTACGCAATGCACCAAACCCAAAAGCCAAAATAACTATTCCCGTAAATTTATTTTACAATAAGGCCATAGTTATTTAATTCCCTGGTTTACAGATATTTCTGTTGCAGTAATTTTGGCTCAGGCGGTCGAAAATAAAAATAAATGTAATTTGATATTTTGGCCAATATAAAAATAATAGTTTGAGATTATGAATGGTCGGTTGACAATAAAAATAATTGTCAGTAGTTGCTATAAACACCAGTACACATAAAGTGTTCAGATGCACAATTATTTTCAAAGTACTGCTTGTCAGTTTTGTTGTCGATATTTACTAATAAGTAAGCAATCAAAATTGTTCATGTTCATGTTCAATGATGTGGATTGATACAATTTGTTGCTTCATTGTGTATTATTATAATTTTCAAAAGTCTATTACACGGTCAGTGGAATATAATAAAAATAATTTTTTTTATTTTCCAAAATGGAAAACGTCTGGTCTGCGTAAAGCTGGGAATGAATTAAATATGGCCTAATTTATTCATTTACATTTTTTTTCATGGTGGGTTAATTATTCTTGAAAGTGAGTTATAATATGGATGTCTTTACTATGGGGATATCAACAATTAAAAAACCTAGCTGATGACAAATATGTCATGCCTTAAAGGTGCACATCTTGCACAAGGTACATTTCCATGTATGAGTGAGTGATTATCAGTTTTATGGAAATTTCTCATACAGCATGTCAGTGATATTGTTGTAGTCTGCTTAGGGTAGGAGTGGAAGGCGCAGCATTGAAATTTTATGTTTCTTTTAGTCCCATTTATTTAACACTACGCCATCCATTTGGAAACCTCAGTGAATGTTCCTTTAAGGATTCAAGTATATTGAAATAATACTCCAGATACCATATATTTTGCTTTTATTTGATTTATGTAAAAAAATTATTTTATGTGTCATATCCCCATCACCATATTTGGTTGTATTTTATCGCAAGGTGTGTTTTCTCAACTTTGTGATTTCTGCCCTCGACCAAAGGGAAGATTAAATGTTTTTGGAGTGTAATAATACAATAAACAAATTATTACATGTACTGAGTATCACAATATATTAGATATGATACATATCTTTATGCTACTTTCATCTCTTTTAGTCTTTATTTGATGAAAATGATCTCATGAACGTCTACTGGGAAAAAATCTAAAGAATACTTTACTGACAATCAGAACAACCTTGAGTTAGAGTTATTTCCCCCTTGCTCCAATAATGGCTGTATTTGTTTTCGGAACTCGAGAGTCGGGTCGAGTGCTACTTACACAGGCACATGAGCACCAAAAATGTTTTTTTATATAAAACAACTGAGAACATAACTCAAGTGTTGACGGCATTTCTGACCAATCAGAAAGACTGTAGGCAGTCACGAATGCACAGCTCTTGTCGACCCCAGTGAATCGGGGAATACGTTCACATGTTGGGGTCACATGAGATCACGACTCGAGTGTTGTATTCTTGGGTGATTGATTTGAATTTACTGCACCCGACTCGACACTTGAGTTAAAAACAAACACCGTCAATGACTCAGACCGGGATGGATGGTTTCCATCTTGTCAAAAAGGACCACCAATCAAATTGTTGATATTTTGAAATTTAAGAAAATTCATTCCATGACATTTTTATTTCTGGTCAGAATTCACTGGGTTTGATTTTGAAATTTATGAAGTATTAATCTATTACATTTCTCATCAGATTTCACTTAGATTATCTAGTGTTTTGATGCCTTTTGTAAAAGTTGATAATTTATTAAATATAATAATATATGACATTTCTGGTCCAATTTTGCTAGGCTGCTTTTGAAATTTATTAAAAATAGGTATTCGACGTTTCTGGTCCAATTTCACTAACCTGATTTTGAAATTTATGAAATATTAATCTATTACATTTCTCATCAGATTTTACTTTGATAGTCTAGTGTTTTGATGCCTTTTGTAAAAGTTGCTAACATATTTGACATGTCTTGTCCATTTCCATAATTATATAAAACAATGAGTGGTCTTGCACTGGAAGAGAGGTTGCAAATGGGTTTTTTTAAATCGGCACAACTGGGTAGGTACATATGGCCATTTGCGCCACAATAAACCAGTCAAGATGGAAACCTTGTATCTTGGTCTAGTGACTATTGGAGCAAGGGGAAATAACTCTATGACATTCTATACAGTATTTAAAGGTATTATTACTGTGAAGTTAGCTGGACTGTTAACCAAATGACCAGTATGGATGAGGGACCTTGTCTTGGATTGAAATGAAATAGTCACCACTGTAAACAAATTTAAATAATTTATTGCACTATGATTAAAAGACTTAAGTAGACAGATGTCTATTTTAAATACAGAACTATTATATTGGTATTAAATCTATATTTTTCAATATTTTATTTCTGCTTTGATGTGCATGAAACAGATATTTTAACCAAGGAAATATTTTTCATGGAATTTGTGTTTGTTTCTATTTTTTGTTTACATTTTTTGGTCATATTTGGATGATAAAATATTAATATATGGATTCATTAAACTGGCTGTTTTATATCATTACTTTATAAACTTATACTGATACATCACAGAATTATGTGACTGTCATTTGTTGTTTAACCCTCTCCCTGCAGGATTAGGCACAGGTACAGCCCTTTAGGGCATCTCCAGTTGCCTTCAGCATGGAGAGAGTTAAATGTGTGTTAACCTTCTCTCTGCTAGTGACAACAAGAGGTGCATTAATTTCTAGAAATCGTCAGAATGTTAAAACCCACTGTATTGCACATTTCTGGTATTTTGCAGTTTGTTTTGTAATTCTCGAAAAATGTGGCTACAGCAATTATATTAGATTGAAAACATATATACTAGATCATTGCATATGCATTTAGTAAGTATACACTGGTACTTTTTATAATTGTCTCTAGAGATATCCAAGATCATTGCTATGTTTACTAGTCCCTTTATTATAATATTTTTTTGCTTTGATTTAAATGTTTTTAAAAAAAGAATCGTTTAAAAGAAGCTTCTAATATTAGCTAACCTAATTTGTGTATGTATGTATATTGATCATGGTATTTTAGTTAAATTATTCCTTGGGAATCATTAATATTTAACCAGGTCATATATTTCTCTGTATAAAGTGAACGATCAACATTATTCTACGGAAAAGATTGGCAAGATTGTATATTAACTGAATGATGCGAAAATGAGTGTTATGTGTATAGATGTGGATGGATATCGGACCTGGGCCCTGTTACACAATAGTTGTTGCTAAAACTTTAGGGGCCTGCTACACTGTATCGCTACAGTAGTTTTAGCTAACCATAATTCTCAAGTATTGTAGCAATAAAAGTGTTTCCTGCAATGGACTTGCACTTATAGCGGGTCCCTAAAATCAGACTTGCAATCAGTTGTAGCCACAACTGTTCTGAGCAATGGGTTCCTGTTCATTAACCCTATCCATGCTGGAAGCAACCAGAGATGCCCTAAACAGCAGTGACTCTGCCTAATCCAGCAGGGAGAGGGTCAATGGTGCTAAGAACCGATAAATCGGTTTCATAGATTTGCTACAATACAAAGAAATTATACATGTATGAATGTATACTTGTAGGTCAAAGTTCGAGGTTGCAGGTCAACTTTTAATTGCGATATTATTGTTGTCATGTATCAAACTGCTGCCAAAGAAAGGTGTTCGTACTGTATTCTGTTTGTCATGTTTGAATTCTTCCCTTGGGATACCCTCTCTTTTACCATTGAAACCCAGGCATGTATTTCATGAAAGGGTCATACCTGTAGTCCAAGCCTAAATAAAAGCATAGACTGATTTAGGCCAGGACTACAGTACGACCTTTTCATGAAATGCAGGTGAAGAGTTGGATATTACCATGTATATGCACTGAAAACAAGATGGATAGCATACATTTGTAGACTAATAAATTAATGGAAACATGTCAAATTTACATGTAAAAGTCATGCATTAAACTGGTGGAAAGTAACAGTACTTCGAGAGACATACAAATGTTAAATTTGTCACATAACTCATTTGAATATATTTAAGGTGTTAAAAGTTTAGAGCTATCTAATTAAAATCTTATCTCGTTTCGCTTAAACATTTTGACATATTCTTTTTTTGAAACAAACATGAGCGATTTCCAAATATCTGAGCATCAGTTTCGGATCTGATTTCAATGAGATTGAGTTTAGAGCTGTCCTGATTTGTTTGATATATATTCCTAAAACAAATATTGTATATGTATAAAGAGGCACCAAGTCTGGGCTTAGAGGATGGTATTAATATAATGGAAAGTGAAAGTTAATATGAATATTGTGTAAAAGAACAGTAAAGCACTTTTACAAGTATAAATGCAAGTTTTGTTAAAATGTAAGTTTTGTTAGATGTCTATAGTAAATCACTGTATTCCCTACCTCATGTTTTCCAAACATATATAATGATGCCTGATTCACAATAAATTCAAAATGTTTATTCAAATAATAAGAGAAATTATACAAATGCATTTATTGTTGTTCCATAAGATTTCATGATAAAAATAAATTGTGTTTCATTGCCAGAAAGGTTTTGCAGATTTATGACAAAGTAAAATTGTTGGAAGTAAAAATTGTCTTAAAGGTACACATTGCTATATGTTACAATGTCACCTGTATACATAGAAATATGATATAGGATTCTCATCAACATAATTAGTATCCAGACACCTTTTTTGTATGACCAACCGATATGCATGTACCCAATTGTGTTGATATATTGTTCTGTCAATAATCTGGAAACTTTTAAGAGAAATATATTTTATATGAAATTCAAAACTGTTGTTATTTCAACATCGACAAATATGCAAGTCTGGATTTTTATGCAGTTTTCTGGTTATATTGGTTTGGCCTGTTTTAGAGCCGCTTGAAAGCAGATTTAATTAAATTTAATAGGCCATTTATATAGCGCATGACTCCATGCTAATGCATGCTCGAAGCGCATTATTACCCCGGTCAATGGATCTGTGTACA
>JAUTBT010002896.1:0-48510 GCA_032361225.1 Lepetodrilus schrolli | reverse complement strand
ATTCAATTTCCTTCTCAACTCCCTGGGGAGTATACAACCCAAGCTGCAATTCAAGGCGCTACAAGGTTATAATTCACATGTCCATCTCATCCTTCTGGGTACCGATTCTCTGCTGGGTAAAACATTGTTTATGCGTTATCAGATTGGTATAGCTGGTTATTCTTGGAGGAAAATCCGGAATAGCTTTGTGTTACTGCAAGAGACATTTATGATGTACCACTCTTCTATTTCGCCCTAGAGTCTTGGAGGTCGGAGTGTGGCGTTAAACACGTCGGTGTGGACCCTACAAGGGGTGCGGAGCGTCGCCATATTTCAACAAATGTTTCCTGACAGCATTGCAGAGAAGGCATTGCTGGCGAATTTATTTCCAAACAAGAAGTACCGGTGGAATGGGATTCGAATCAGAGTGTCCACCAAGCCAGTGAGTACCCCTGTCCACTTGTCTGATAACATTGAAATAGTTGATGGCCTCCTAGCTGCAGTTCTGTAGCTAAAAGGTGCCCCGTTTACTATTTTGCTATCTATATGACACCCTTTCATATAGATAGCAAAATAGTAAACGGGGCACCTTTTAGCTACAGAACTGCAGCTAATGGCCTCCAAACAATTAACATTATCAATGTGCTACCTAACATTACTGTATATCCAATCATTTAATCTTTTAGGAAAGTTCCTCAGCAAGCCACACCAGAATACATCCACCAGAGAAGAAGTTTTAATGGTTTTAAATCATATAATTTGATTTAGTTGATCAGTGCATGTGAAAGCAACGAATACGTTGCATGTATTCAATGCCACCATGGAATGAAATAGAAAATAATAATAAATATAATTGAATAAAGGGTTATATAAAAGTATGATGCTATTTGTACAGTGGTATGGTTACGTGATCAAGAGGTTGGTAGACAACCAGACTGTCTATAGCGGCATGTGCATCAAAATGTTGGATGTGATGGCGAACTTTCTCAATTTTACGTAAGTTTAAAATCCTCAGTTCTGTTCTCTTCTTCTTCTTCTTCTTCTTCTTTTTATTATTATTATTATTGTTATTAGTATTATTGTTGTTATTATTATTATTATTAGTATTAATATTATTGTTGTTATTTTTATTATTGTTATTATTAGTATTGTTGTTATTAGTATGATTGTTATTAGCATTAGTATTATTGTTATTAGTATTATTGTTATTAGTATTAGTATTAGTATTGTTATTAGTATTAGAAGTATTGTTGTTGAAAAGAACATCACTGAGGTGTATAGTGTGCCCTTGATATAAAAACCTTCAATGTTCCACAGATTTAGATAAACCGCGAGGTTAGGCAAATCTTGTCAAACCTGTTACCAATGTTTAACATTTGATGCTGAAGATGATAATGGCGCAATTCAATAGCTAGTTTAACCCTCTTCATCCTGAAGGCAACCGGACAAGCAGTGTCTGTCTAATCCAGCAGGGAGAGGGTTAATGACATATCAGTTCATCACACAGTATTCGAACCTAATCATGTCTAGCCTATAATATACATGCAGCGTGTCAGCCCCTTCCAATGAATTATAACAATCATATTATTTTCAGCTATACTATTGAAGACGTTCCAGATGGAGATTGGGGGACCATTGTCAATGGTTCGTGGACAGGACTGGTTCGACAGCTGAAAGACAGAGTAAGTCGCGTAGGGCAAACATAATCGAGACCCAGATACAGTGACTGACAGTGACTGTGTGTAGGCCACAGTAAGAAGACACTGCCAATCAGTTTTAGACGATGATAAACAAGGAAATAACATAATATAAATTAATTTAATTAACCAAAATGTCACTCTCTCTATCTCTCTCTCTCTCTCTCTCTCTCTCTCTCTCTCTCACACACACACACACACACACACAAATGGGTTGATATTTCTTATTCAAAATAGGTGAGTATAAACAATTCCGCATGTGTTATAGCTGCAAAATACAGTGGATTATGTTAGATCATTCATAAATAACAACCATGTTGGTTTCATGAAAACATGGCGAAGAAGAGTGTTTTCAGATGGCAGAAGAGAGCTGTCAGATGGCTGAAGAGTGTTTTCAGATGGCTGAAGAGTGTTTCAGATGGCTGAAGAGTGTTTTCATATGGCAGAAGAGAGCTGTCAGATGGCTAAAGAGTGTTTTCAGATGGCTGAAGAGTGTTTTTTCAGATGGCTGAAGTGTTTTTTCAGATGGCAGTCATTGCTGATGAGAGTTTTCAGATGGCTGAAGAGCTTTATCCCCTTCATTTATATTTCGCATGGCCTTCGCATGTGATAACATAACATTCAGTGTTGTTTTTATCAATGCCCTACCAGGTGATAGACTTGGCTCTGGCCGACCTGGGTATCCATACAAGCAGAGCGGCGGTAATGGACTTCGTCTACCCTGCCTACCTGACCGAAACCATCGACGTCCTCTTCCGCATCCACGAAGAGACGGACATCGACCTCGGTCATCTACTGGCGCCTCTGAACGGCCACATCGTCCTGATAATGATAGCGTCTCTGTGCGCCGTCGCCACGCTGCAGGTCGCAGTGGAGTTGGCCTCTTACTGGCCGAGGACTAAAGGTCACATTGCCAGGCTGTTCTGGGAGTCGATTTGGTATCATATTGGAGCACTATTTTCACAAGGTATATTACTACCTCTTTCAGTTGAAGAATTAAATTGGGTTGCGTATCCTTGTAGTCACATGCATGACAATTTCGTGGAAATCTGTTTGATTTATTTGTTGATTTATTTGCCAGGAGAACATGTCTTGGGGTCAGTTTTCAGCTGAAAGCACAACTAATCTGTTACCATACCTGTGTAATATACTAGTAATGGTAGTATGATATGGTCATGTGAATGATAACCCTTCTATAGCCTTGAAATGCATCTTGCGCTGTACCGGGTATACTCCCCAGGGAGTTGAGAGAGAAAAATGAGAGCACACTGATCCATTGACCTGGGTAATAATGTAGCCCTGTGAGTATGATTTCAAGAGTGAATTTCCCGCAATATAAATGTGCATATTATTATTATTATTATTATTCTTTGCTGGAAAGAAATAGGAATGATTAGATCTATCTAATATGAATCTAACAAATGATTACATCTGTCTAATATGAATCTAACAAATGATTAGATCTATCTAATATGAATATAACAAATGCATCTGTCAAGATTATAGTCCAAGAAATAGTCTAAGGAATCCCCAAATCCCCCATTATAAGTAAAGAAGTATCACAATGAAAATATCACAAAGGACAAACCCAATATTTGAAGTAACAACAATTACTTGAAATGTTACAGTATATCTTGATTTTCAATGCTTTGTTTCCATGTCTAGCAAATGTCCACAAAAGAATATTATTATTACACTGATGTTTCAACCAATGCTAAAACATTAAAAATAACTTTTGTTCCTTTGGGGTATTTGAATGAACCTATAATAGAGATATACCACAACAAATATGACCCAAACTGAAGAATCTTTTAAAAGTAGATATATAATAAAAAATCTCAACTGACGGGAGTAGGAAATCTCTAGTAGATCAACACGACTTGCAAAGTTCACAGTGCTAATTAACCCTCTCCATGCTGGAGGCAACCGGAGATGCCTTAAAGAGCTGTGCAAGTGCTTAATTCAGCAGGGAGAGAGTTAACACAGTATTGTAAAATATTACAGAGTGTGAGGTAACATTAAACTTAGGTAAATTGAAAACTCCTTTCATTGGTCAAGTCTGTGTTGTTATTTCAATAGGTGGGTCCATGGATCCGCGAACATGTAGTGGACGACTAGTGATGGCAGCATGGTGGTTATTCGCCATCGTCTTCGCAGCCATCTACAGCGGAACATTGACTGCATCGTTCTGTATACAGAGCACAGTGGTTCCGTTCAGATCTCTGCACGAAATGGTGCACACCAGCGGGTACAAGTGGGGCATGCTAAATGGATCTATCAATATGCTATACTTCAGTGTAAGTTATTAATTGTGTGGTTCACTCTTAGGTCTACCGTAATTACTCTAATAATTCAAACTCTCCAATAGTTCGAACACCTAAATTAATCGCCAGAAATACATTTTTTCCAACCCTAAAAATATTAACACAATCATTTTTTTTCAAAACAATTTAAAAAATAATTTATTTAATTTTTAACATCCTTCATTTATTTACCATTTCATTTACAACCATATTTTAAAATTTAATTTGGTTGTCCATAATTGTATTGTAAGCACCACTGAGCACCTTCGGATGGATATTAGGTTCTATATAAGTACATTATTATTATTATTATTTAAAAATTTTTTTATTCATTCGAACTACAAATTTTATTATTTTTTCTGGTTCGAATTATTAGGGTAATTACGGTATACCAACACAGGAATAGAATATTTTGTCCCTAAACTGTCCTATTGTAAATAACATAAGCATGGTTTTATATTCTGATCACAACCTACTTTTTATGTGTTTTATATGTGTATGGACATTATTTATATGAATTTGAAAAGTGTTTTTATGCATTATTTCCGATTCATATGTCAACACAGAGGCACCAACAAAGTTCCCATTGTCCAATTTAAAATTTATGTAGAAGACGAAATAGTAATCTGCATTTGGACACATTTAGCTTTGCTTCAACCACTATGAAAAGGTTAACTAAAGCATAACACTGAATTTGCTTCCAATGGTACCAAAATAAAATGACATGCGGATCCATGTTTAACTTTCAGACATCAACAAATCCTCTGTATCAGGAACTTTACGGCCGAATGTTGCAGTTTTCGCAAGAAGATCCCTCCGTCCTGAATAAAGACAGCAGTGCACAGTTGAAGAAGGTCATCAACCAGAAGTACGCCTTCATCTCCAGTTCCCTCACCCTGGGGAGTATGATGGACCGGTCCCCGGAATGGGTGCGGTTAGGAACCCTGGGTGAGGCCATTTACCCCTCAGGGGTGGCCTTTGGTGTGCCCTCTGAGTCAGCCCTCCGGCCAGGGTTTGAGGAAGTGTAAGTTTGGTTCGTAATGTCCATTGTAGTCTGTAGCTACCAAGTGACTAGTCCTTTTGAAAGATGTTTAGTGGCACTTTTTTTTATTTTTAATAATAAAAATTAAACATCATAAAAAATCGAAATAAATTGCCACGAGACATTTCTGACAGACTACCAAGTAACAAAAAAAAATCGGGGTAGAAATAATGTGACTATTTCTTGTTACATATTTACTTTGTCTAATGAAATTTATGTTGCATATCCATAGAAAACAAATAACTTAATTATTATAAATATGATGTCAGGCTTGGTTACTTTGTTGCTTAAACTGATCTCTCGGTACAACAGTTTGGGGTCAAACCACCAACCTACCACTCTCAAAGACTCGCGTTCTAACCACTACGCCACATAAGATGGTATACATGTCTTTGTAACCAAAATAACAGGCATTGCAACAGACAATTTTGATTTCACAACATTCGTTTCAGAATGAGCATGATGAAAGAAGCAGGCTTACTTGCACATTGGCGAGGGCTGTTTTGGAATCGGACTAAACCAAGCACAAAGACATTCCAACTGGGAGGAGCGCCCATACCTCTGACTAAATTACTCAGTGTGTGCAATGTGGTGACTATGGGTATGGCATCCGCTCTGTTGGCACTTGTGTGTGAATTAGCTGTGGGGAGAGGTATACTCCCGAGGTCGAGAACAGACATAAGGAAATAAAGGAGCAAATATATTCTGTAACCCACTACCAAGATGTTAAAAATGTTCATGTTAATTTATTTTACTTATTGATTAACCTTGCTGTGGGACTCTTTCACCCATACATGATGACATTGTTAATATTTATATCTTAATATTAAAGGCATACACAGATATTTACGCTCGTTTTGGACTAGTTGCAGTTCTATCTTTATTTGTGCCCTATTAGTATGTTTACATTTGTTATTGACACCACAATAAGCCAGACTGGAATTGCAAGTGCGCATGTGCAACCTCATAGCAACCTCATCCGTTTCGGGATAAACAAACCGAAGTCGGCCATTGTCAGAGATGGATTCCGTCGAAGATTAATCACTGTATTACACCATTTTAGAGATGACACGTATCCTAATTTGACAGATTTAATAATGATTATCGATATACATCATGTACATGATTAACCGATTTTATCCCATTTGCTAAAACGTGGTCTACTAGTATTTTAGTTTTTACATAAACCCGTGGACTAGTCCCTATATAACTCTATACAAAGTCACTCGTACTGCAACAGGTAATAAACGTAGTCTAGTATATTTATCCATTATTCTGGGTTGAAATATAATATTCAATGTCTCCTTTACATAATGGCTTAATGTAAATATTTTTATCACCTTTCTACATATTTTGAATTAAATTATCTAAATGACGACCCAATCAGTCTTGCCATGCTACAAGAGGATCCGGTTCGTGTGATTTTATCATTGTTACGCAATGTGCGGAGTTAGGCGTGTAAGGAGTACGTCGTTTGTTTATCCCGATGCCATCCTACGGTTCATTGCGCGCCGGAAAACTCCAATCTGGCTTATAGTAATAGGTTCATGATTAGTGCAAAGTCACTAGGTAACCTAGGAAGAAATAAAACAATATTTAGATTGAAGTTTCCACATAATGATGAATGCAGATTCAAAGAAGAACAAAACAACTGAAATATTTCTTATTCTGTTTAATCATTTTGGACAATGTACATACCGTGTATGACAAAATGACAAAATAAAATTCTACTGGTAAACATGACATTCAGGTACAGCTGTCTGGATAGTTGTGCATTATCCAACATTTGAGCAAGAATGACAATTGGGATATACTATTCTGAGCTGATGAAACATTTCTGATATACATATACAAATAATTGGATACGAGGTCATCGAACGCTACCTCCACTAATTTCCACGCTACCTCCACTTATGCCTGAATGAGTAGCCAGTTCACGTAACCGGTAGCAAATTCCATGACCGGTTATTTGGATGATGCATTTAATCCGTCTACATATGTTTTTCTCCATAAAAAAAATCTGTCCATCCATTTTGAGGATCATCTGATAGGACATGATGCACGAAAACAACGCTGACCCAGGTACACGGTCACGGTTCTGTTACTAAGGATCGGGCAACCGGTTACTCGGCTACTCGTTCGGACACTAACCTCCGCTCAGAAGACACAAAGTCCACAATAATCCAAGAATATTAATCCCAGAAAATGAGACAATTTGAAAATTCTGAAATACACATACTAACTGCATCTTTTGATAACATATTTTAAAATAGTTTGAAGAAATGAGAAATGAATAAGGTCCATTCCAGTTCCTAAAATGGAGTGCTACACTACCAGGGATGAACATGATTTATACAGCACAAATGAAATTTGATTTCTGGATGGCATCAATGGAGATGCTGAATTTGATATAAAACCATGGAAAATGGTCATCTCTGATAATAACGCATCAAAGGGACTCATTGGATGTTCCGACAAATGAAGAAGACAGCACCTTCTAAAAATGATCATAATTTTTCCTAATAAGATTGATCATAAAAAAAAAAAGAAGACAAGAATAAAATAATAAAAATCTGATGGACATAAATATGGGAGAATTCATGTTTATCAAACAGTATTTACATGCACAATCAATTAAAACTTCCTCCAATAGTACGGAACGCGCACTCTCCGGTTTGCACAATCAACATCAAACTCTGCCTTGGAATGCTCAGCTTGACCCTGGCACAGCTGCAAACACTATATCCAGGTGATGTATTTCTGTTGTTAAAAGTCGGTTCCTTCATCATAATATAATTCACAGTCACACACTCGATCAGTCGTCTTTGTCTTTTTCTTCTTTCTCTCCATTTATGGGTGAGCTCTGCTGTTTCTCTGGCGTCCTTGACTTTGACCTGGATGTACGCGACTTGGATCTCGACCTGTCCTTGGTTGGGCTGGGCGACCTGGAGTTGCGGCCATCCTTCTGCTGGGTCTTGGTGTGTGAAGGACTTCGGCTGCGACTGTGGGACCGGCTGACACTCCTGCTGCGAGACCGGCTCCGGGAACGACTCCTGCTGCGGCTACGGGAACGGCTCCTCCGGGATCGGGATCGAGAACGACTCCTGCTCCGGCTTTGACTTCGAGAGTATGACCTGATAACAGGGGAATAGAGAGATTCATCAGCGATTAACTTCTTGAATGTCTTTATAGATGGACTATTGAAACAACTTGGTGATAAATGTGACCAAATTAATTGACGGAAAAAGATGAAAGCATACGATTAAAATGGAAAACGTATTTGTGACAGATGTAATGGTATATAAAAGTTCACAGTCCCAGATGCAGAAAATAAATATTGACTTTATGTACGCATTCATCAAAAAATAAAAAAATAAATTGTTGTTTTTTGAATTGGGGTTTGAGCTACTTTTAATATGCTTAATTAAATAGGAATATTGCATGCTATGAACAAATGAAGTCTATATATATCAGCTATATATATATATCAGCTTAACACTCTCCCTGCTGGATTAGACAGATACTGCTCGTTATGGCATTTCCACTTGCTTCCAGTATGGACAAGAGTTGAACATACCACTAGCATTTACTATTAACTTTTTTTACTTACCGGCCTCGTTTCTTTGGTTTGTCTTCTACTACCCTAATCTTTCTGCCATTGATTTCGGTGTTGTCGAGTTTTTCAATTGCATTCTTCATGTCAGAATAGGTTGCAAACTCTACAACACTGCAACAGACAGATAACCAAGATAATGACATGAAGCAATCTTTAACGTATTAGGCACAAATTCTAAATACAGTAAGGTTGTCGGATTATGCGGCCTTCATGCACCACAATTACTGTCACAGCATCACAAATTTACACAATGGATGGGGATGGATATTAACAGTAGGCCTTTAGACCAAGTGACCGAGCAAGTTATTGTTTTACACATTCTTTTTTAGACCAAGTAATATCTCATTAGAGTGTATGAATTTCATATTTTGTTAACATTTGCTGCTTAATTATGAATTGATGTTTCCATCACTGCACTTTATTATTCACCCCTCGTTCTTGTGTTTCTTGTGTGCATCTGCATATGTCACTTCACCAGCTTGTCGCATGTAGTCCTTTAGATCCTTGAACACACACACAAGAGCAATGCATTACTAGCTAGGCTGGGTAGAACGTAAATAATCTCACCACAACAGCAACACTGCATTCAGACCTGTACATGAAGGAAAACATTTACATACATCCCTAGTGAGCACATTCATACCACATTTTCTAACTTCAGGCCCCGAGATTACGAAACCTTTTTTGAGTACGATTTAATGCTAAACTCATAGTTTTGTTCACAAATTCCCATATAAAATTTGAGCTTGAGCATGAAATTGCACAGAAAATGTCGCAATCTTGGGGTAAGACTACAATGAATAAGAAAGTTACCAAAAGACTTCTTCAAAAGAAAAGCTTGTCGGTCAACCATTGGCCAACAAAATTAATATCTTGGAGTGAGCAAATTAAAAGGAAAATACCTGGATCTAACAAATATTGCAAACCATGGCAATGATTCTGGTTTTGTTTGAGATTTCTTATGACACAAAAGGAATCTACGATAACTTGATATCCGATATTATGATAGTTATTCCAAAAACATATTCACCTGTAATATTGCCCAGATGAGTTTTAATTAATAATCAGCTATAATAAGCAGGACTTTATTTCACTAAGAAAAAAGCCATTCGTCAGCAATGATTTTATGGGGTGATTAGACGTAAGTCTCATATGAGACCTGCTGTTACACAACTTACTGTGTAGACAAGTGCTAAGATTCTGTAAAGTCACAAGTTCGCATGGACCGTTTTTATCTTGTGGAAATAGGACTTAGCAGAATTTTAGCACCCGTCTACACAGTAAGTTGCCTTATGTTAACAGCAGGTCTCTTGAGACAGACTTACCGTCTAGACATCCCTTTAGAGTTTTCATCAATAGCAAATGATACTATTGTAACATCTCAGCAATACATTATCTGCTTCTGCATAGTGACAAGCATAATTCTCAAATAATAATACTAACAAAAATTATACGTTGCCTATGAAACTATTTCAAAACTGTTTCTGGTAAATACATCCGCAAGAGAATTCAAGCTCTTGTTCATATTAAATATCTGGGCAATAGTACTTATTCAGGAAACAGCCTGCTTTTAAACAGAAGCCTAACATGCAAGAGCTCACCCTAGCTACCTCATCATATAATGAGCATGTAAAACAATTTACCTCTGAAACTTTCCCTTATATCAAGAGCTCATTTCTCATAGGCCAAAGGAGGTATGGACCCTATCAAGACTCAGCGAGATTGGACCTCTGACGGTAGACTGGAGCCAGTGTCAAGACCAACAAGTGGGGGGGCCAGTCAGTTTCTGATCATTCTCTTGCTAAGGTTGGACGGGATTTGACCGCAAGGGATGGCTCTTTAGTGCGAGGTGCCCCCTGGTCAATCACAGATGTGACCGACCGATAGCATGGCGAGGAAGCGACCAGACCGGTGTTAGCATTCGGAAAGACCGTCCCAACCGAGCGATTCACTGCACTCTTTATTTGCTAGGATTTCTCTCACTCGGCCAGAGGTTTTCTGAAATTGAAATGTGCTTTTCGTCCGCGGACTTGGGTCACAGACACCCAGGAGGAAGTGGAAAGGACCAGAGCGTCGGGGGGTGGATGAGTGTACAGACGGGCGGCATGTTGCCGAGTTTTAAGATCAGCAGTGACCCCCACAGTGACCTTTTCTGACAACCATGCCGTGTGGGAGGACTCGTCAGCGCTAGACATAAGTGGCAACCCTCAGACCTAGGTTCAAGTTCGAGACCCAGAGACACCCCAGTCAGGCTTCAGAGAGTCTCTTGAGCTTAGGGGAAGACAGACAACATCTTGTAAATTATTATTGTCCAAAAATAATCTATCGGCATAATTTTAAAATATCTGGCCCCAAGATTACGAAACGTTTTAAAGAAAGATTTCATGCTCAACTCCAAAGTTTTGTTCATAAATCCCCATATACAATTTGAGCTTGAGCATGAAATTGTACTGTAACATTCCTAATCTTGGGACCTGGACTTTTCACAAGGTCTTAACTCAACAATGATGCAACAATGTGAATAAAAAGATAACTTCAAAAGGGGCTCTATTTGTCAGCTTAGTACATTGAAGATAATCTGAAAGTGAAAGTGATGGAAAGAAATAATATCCTGTTTCATGCAAGCAGGCCAGTTTAGATACTCACTTGCCAGCTAACTCTTGATGAAAGGTTCTCGATGGTCAATCTGTACTCTGTTCGTGTGGGTGGACCATACCTACTGTAAACACAAAAACGTTTAACATGCAATGTATATGCAAAAGAAACACAAGAAGACATAAAAAATAATATAAAAAAAACTGGATAAATGGCATCTGATCAAAATGTTGTTGTTGTTTTATTCAATTGGGGTTTAGAGTCGCTTTCAATATTTGTAATCTCAGGGCCTGATGTAGATATTTACACGTGTTTAATGTTACGAGTTGCAATGCAGCAATTACCTGTCTCGACCACCACCGTCTCGATCCCGATCTCGATCCCTACCGCCACCGCCGCCACCACCACCACCGCCACCACCACCACCACCGAAACCGCGACGATGTGGTGGGTGGCCGCGATCTCGTTCACGGGAAGAGTCGCCTCTTGGTCCGCGAGCATGCTCCACAATACACCTGGGGATGAAAATGCAGACATCTATAAATTTCAAACATTGTACAATTCCAACTAATCGACATACCCTCAGACTTCCTAACATGTATCTGTGGTAACTTCCATTGCATATAAAAAATGTCAACAATAATTGAACATTTAAAGTCCTTCAAAGGACAGGTTCATTGCAAATGGGTGAAAGATTCCCACAGTGACGTTAACTCCATAATCACTCACTCACTCCAAGGAGTTAATTTTAGGACATAGGAATGTCCTTGCAAAACATAATCAATTCAAACAGATAGATAAACTAGTGTTTAATACCAACAGTTAAATATTGGTTATGATTCCCTACAAATGAATAGTTGTGTTCAGTGGCAGCCATTCCTGACAATGTTATATGAAATCCACTTGATTTCTACATAATCATATGAAAACCACTTGATTTCTACACATTCTTCACCTTTCTCCACATAATTCTTTGCCGTTCAATTCATATACTGCATCATCTGCATCTCTGTAGTCTTCAAATTCCTGAAATGATAACATAGACATGAAGCAATATGCACAAAGCTTTTAATGCTTTACATCACTGCAGAAATACTTCATCCATATACACAACAATGTTGCACAAGGACACGAGAACTAAAAATTGCAGCCTACATATTATTGGAGTGTTGTATACTTTCATGGAGCAGTAATGCATATTAAAATGGGGTAAATGATGCCATGCCACCCTCCAAGATCTCTACATTAGCTTTTTGAGGCACCTGTCACTGAGTCCTGTCGAACATGAAATTGACCTGTAGGTAAAGGGCTTGTTAATCATGGCTATTTCACTTGTTCGCCTGTGGATAATACGTGTCCCGGTAGGCAGACAATCCTTACTGTCGAGCCCTGAACATGGCAACAGAGCCTATGTAGAGACTTTTAAAGGGAATGTTGCTACTTACAACAAAGCCATAACCATTCTTCAACATCACATCTCGTATCTTTCCGTAGCTTCTGAAGAATCTTTCAACATCTTTCTCTCGTGCTTGATATGACAATCTTCCAATATAAACTCTGGTACCCATGATTGATATCTGAATTGAAAATGGAAAATTGATGATATGAATGTAAAAAAAGCAAGTGCCATATTGAGCGAGTTGTTGTTGGAGAAAGTGCCAGTCCCTCACAGTATAATATAATGCAACTTATTTTTGTTTAAATATATACTGGGTCCCATTGATAATGTCGCACATATGGTATTACATTAATCCTGTGTGCACTTTCATCATTTCCAACAGTTCTGACTTTTATAATAAACATGGGATTTGCAATCAGACATGTGCTTTTCCAGAAGTTTGAGATTTGATGTAGTACTCTCGGGTGCAGTTTGCTCCCATAACCTTAAATTCATTGGAGGATTTAGCCTTGGTTATAGCCGGGAAGTGATAATGCTTCGCCATTACTCACTTCACCGGCAATAATCCTCCTATGAAGGCTATAGGGGCAAAATGTGTGGCCAACTTTTGCACGAGAGAAATCTCCAAATTTGTCGGAATCTTGCTTGCTAAATATATTTCAGGATTCCACAAACATCTAGGCTTCAATTTTGCAATCAAATACATAAATTTTTGCGGTAATTACTCAGTATTACTTTATTCAGTCACATGTTATTTTGATCAGATCTCAAACTTTTAACTTTGCTGAAAGATATTATACTCAGATGGCTCTACATGTTCATTGCAAGGTGGGAACTTCTAACTACATCTATATGATATCACTTGTATATTACATTGACGATAGGAGGTACGAGCATTTACAAGGAAGGTAAACGTGACTGTGATAACAATTTCAGTAACGCCATTTTGATGATCAACTACATTTCTAATCTACACACTAAAACACGTCAATTTAACACATACATGTAGACAAAATGTCAACAAACATTCCCCTTTCAGAATAATAGTTGATAGAATAAAGCACTGTTTGAATGAACATAAAAACCCTTCTTACAGAAAACTAACTGGCTTCCAAGGTTGTTTCTGCGTTACCGGATGCATGCGACTGCTTATTTCAGCCAATCAACTAGCGCCAACACGCGTGTGCAAAATGGGTCCGTTTCGTTTAGGAGATTTTTCAATGTAAAATAATATACTATATTTTTAATTCATGGAATATACTATCAATTGAAATACTGTTATTAATATTCATTAACATAATAAAATCAACATAAATATTCATATCCGGTTATTTCCGTGACTATTCGGAAAACATGTGCTCAAGATCTAGACGTACCAAACGACATAATGATCTTGATTTAGAAATTAAATATAAACATTAATTTTGAATACAATAAGATCATCATTGCATAGATAAAAAAGAAAAGAAAAGAGGAGTAAACAACAAGGACAGCTTATACAATAGAAGAGTCTATCTTTTCCCAACAACAAAAATATGTATCTTTATCAGATTTTTTAATACGGTAATCAAGAAATAAGATTTTTTTCCCAAATTAATAATATCTACCCTCTAACAATTGTGAGCACCGGGGCATGTTGACTCGTCAGTTTTATGCATGAATTCAAAACAGCGGTCAGTGGGGAAAACATCAGGTCAGTCTATATTTAGAACAAAATTATTTTTGTTATATTTGAACAAAGCACTATTTTTTATTGACAATACCGTATAACCAGTATAGCCTGATAACAGTAGTAGTTTTTCTTTCATATATTTTCCTAGTTAAGATATGCAGATCTAGTAATTTATTAAAGCCCTCTATCAGGTGTGTAGCTAGGGGTATTTTAATGTGGATTCGCCAGTACTATAACGGTACTATCTTTACTTACGTTTTGTTTAAAAAATAAAGTTAGGCGATAGTTATTTGATTCATTGGTTTACAGATTTTTATGTGTTAATTTTCACCCGCGCGATCGGAAATTACAATAAATATCATTTGATAGTGATGCCAGTCGGTCAAAACAATAATCATTGGAGATTATGAATGGTCGGCTGACAGAAAATAAATATAATTTATCAATATATTATAAATAATTGCTATAAATACATATATACATATACATTGCTCAGGTAATTTGAATCCACAATTATTTTCAAAGTACTGCTTGTTATAAATTAGACTTTTGTCATACATATTACCAATAAGCAATCCAACAGACTTTGACTTTATGTCAACCATTGCCTGCCGGACTTTGTTCGTCCAACGACAGTTATAACTTTATATGACTTGTTCCATCACCATTTATTATAATAATTTTCTAAACACTTTCGGTGGAATAAATTAAAAATAATTATTTTTATTTTCCATAGTGACAAAAATCGGGTCGGCAGATCCGTAAACCAGGGAATCAAATAACTATGGCCTTAGCTAGGAAATTTATGTGGATGCGTCTGCATATCTACGAATCTACGAATCTACGTATAGGCAGCTACACACCTGTCTATGTAGAAAAAGAAAATATTACATACAAAGATGATCTTGTCACTTAAATAATTATATTATTAATATCACCATCAGTATCGCAATATTTAACATTTACTTAATAATACTGGTATGATTTCAAGCATGGGATGCAGGTGGTAGCACAGTGGTAAAATGTTGGACTTCAGAGCCAAAGGTTCCAGGTTCAAATCCCACCCCGGAAGCCAGCATCAATGTTCTCGAAAGTTACCTTTCTGATGCGATATTGATAGGATGCGATGTCTGTAGAGTGGCAATGAAGTTATCATCATTGGTCTTGTCAGTACCAGCCAGTCCTCGCAGATTTACTGCAACATTCAGCGCTACGGATGTTGCAGGTCGTGATATAAGTGAAAGAATCTTGAAAGCGACTCTAAACCCCAATTATTTTTTTTTTAAAATTCAAGCATGGACAATAATTGGCTAATTTACATGTTTAGAAACCATCCCAATTTCATGCTGACCAAAGGTGTTATATTTCAGATTTTTTATCCATATATCTTTAAAACATTTCTTTAATACCGATAATTTATCAATCATCTTTAACCCTCTCCATGCTGAAGGCAACTGGATATTCTCTAAAGGGATGTATCTGTACCTGTGCCAAACATATTTTTACATGAAAGTATGTACATTTGATGTCTACACAAATATATTGGGTAACCAGCTACCTTTTCCTCATATCCCACTGGTTTTCAGTATTTTCATATTTTCATATTTTTTAATATTTATAGTTATGTAGCTTTATTGGTATCAATGGTCGTGAAAGGTTATTTTGACCGTGTTCAATGATTAGAGGTATCCCCTTAGTCTATTAGACTATAGAAAAATTAAGATATTACAGTACATTACCAACTGATTATTCAGGTTTTACCGGAAATGTAAACTGCAATGGAATTTTACCTATCCTGCAGCAGCGAAAATAAATTTGGAGGTACAAAAGCGATTATATGTATGCTAAGTGAATTCAGTCCAAAACGACAACTTAATCTGTGATTGTATGCTTTCAAATAAAACTAGATACATTTCAGTTTTTAAAATATTGGATAAAGACAAATATGTGCACATATTGTGTTAAAGAATTAGTACCGAGTGCGAAGTCTGTTTGCTATTTACACAACCCAATGTCATCATCTTGATGGTGTCATGTTTAACCTCTCAGTCTGTCACATGATACCTTGGTCATATTCTGAAGAGCGATACAGTACAATTGCTATTATGGAGCTAATGGCTTACTGGCAAACTCCTAATTACTTCTAGATGGCTAATCTCTGACAAAGCGTGGTACCAGTGACCCAGCTAATCCATGTTAATTCATTGTAGTTTTTGTTGAGAACATGGTAACAGCTGTCATATCCATTTCAATTGTAGAGTGATTGATCATACAAATTTAATACATTATTTGTTGTAGCCATGTAAGAATCCATCATAGGCAGTAATGTGGGATAGAAAATGTACGCCCAAGGCGGTGGAAATTTTGACCAGAAACAAGGAGTCTCGTCTTTCAATACTAAACACATGTAGGGGTATGTGGCAGTGCAATGGTAGAATGTTGGACTTTGGAGCCAAAGGTTCCAGGTTCAAATCCTGCCCCGGGAGCCCGGCATCAATGTTCGTGAATGTTGCCTTTCTGACGCGATATTGATAGGATGTGCTGTCTGTAGAGTGGAAATGCAGCTATCATCCTTGGTCTGTTAGTACCTGGTGCTCTCAGGTTTACTCCAACATTCAGCGCTACGGATGTTGTGGGTTTCCTCCTGCCTAAACTCACATGCCGTGATCTAAGTGAATGAATCTTGAAAGCAGCTCTAAACTCCAATCCAAAAAGAAATAACATTTTAAATGGTCTTGCCTATCTCTATATAATAAAGACAAATAATCAGATTTTGACAAAGCACAGTTTATTTTGAACCAGATTCTAACTACACTGTTGTACAACGAGGAGGACAAAGAACAGCCTGGTCCCACAAGAGTACTGGCCTAGCTTGGTTATATATATACTAGCAATCCTAGGACATGACATCTTCATAGAACCATACTGAAAATGAAAACGCCGTCAGTTTTCATTTAAAACCCTTGGGTCTTACTAGAGGTACCAGGCCCTCATTCTCGTACTTGAACCTTTATTTAACACTTGGAAAACTTCAATATATATTTATAGCCTGAGCAACAAAATTTGTGCATTGGAATTTTAAGTGCATGTACCATTGAAAGGATGGGTAAAACTTCAAAAGTGATTAATTTTACAATATTTAAAATATTTTTTAATGTTTTTATATTTCTTTTTATTGAAACTGATATGTAAAATTTCAAAAGTGATTCATGTTCAAGATTTGTTATCAGTTTTGCAGTTTGTTTTATTAATGGATTGAAAAAAATTTAAAATTCCTAGACATACAGCTTGTATTATTCAAGAATTATCATAAAGCTCCGATAAGGTAATGACTAGCTCAGAGCTGACTTGGACCAGGCTGTTCTTTAGTGAGGTGATAAGCTTCGATATATCAGTACTTCAGCTACATGTAAATAAATTGCTGCTTATAGTTAGGTAAACCAAACCAAACAGCTACAACCTATCCAAATCTAATTTCATTCAACATTTCAGAATCTGGTACAGCCAACTGCAGAAAGAAAAAAAAGGTTAATAGATATCGAATGGTGTTGTGTGTAAAACGTGTCGAAAATTGGACACAAACACTTCAATATCTTGCCCCACTAACTAACAAACCTGTCACACAAAGCTACAGACACTCGTTTTGCCGGTTCATCATTTTTTAGTTTGCGTTTTCTTCTGCAGTTGACCGATTTTCATATCAACACACACTTGCTATCCTCCGAAACCCACATCACTGAGAGCATTGCTTTAATATATAAAACACTGATGTAATTGGCTACAGATGAGATGTTATTTGGATTAAACTACGATGAACTATGGCTACAATGAAGACATGACGACATTGTAGTGCTGGTCAAGCAGTGGTGTATACATGTATTATGCAATGACATGACCACCCACAGACCACTGCCACATTAACCCTCTCCCTGCTGGATTAGGTACATGTACAGCCCTTTAGGGCATCCGGTTGCCTTCAGCATGGAGAGGGTTAAGCCTACCAAAGAAAATTGACATCTGTAACGGAAAACAGTCGTATGTCTAACACTATACATAAGTCTGTAGAAGTTTTGTTGTTGACAATGTAAACAAATTTCCTCTGGGATAATAAATATATATTAGTTGTATTATTATTACCATAGTAGTATTATAGGGTTATTCGCTGAACATGTCAACATAGATCAAGCGTCATAAAACAGAACTTGCAACACTATACACTTCACAATGAACCAGGATAATAACGTCAGCAATTGTCTTTCATCGAGCCATGAAGTTAATTATGCTGTACTAGTTTAATCATAGAATTGCCGATATCATAATGTTGGCCCAGTTGTGCTCTGTGTATAATGTTGGCCCAGTTGTGCTTGTATGATGTTGGCCCAGTTGTGCTGTGTGTATAACGTTGGCCCAGTTGTGCTGTGTGAATAATGTTGGCCCAGTTGTACTGTGTATGATGTTGGCCCAGTTGTGCTGTGTGTAATGTTGGCCCAGTTGTGCTGTGTGTATGATGTTGGCTCAGTTGTACTGTGTATGATGTTGGCTCAGTTGTACTGTGTGTATGATGTTGGCCCAGTTGTGTTGTGTGTATAATGTTGGCCCAGTTGTACTGTGTGTGTGATGTTGGCCCAGTTGTGCTGTGTGTATGATGTTACAGAGTATGTGTCTTATGAAACTTTGATCTATGTTGAATGTTGCAAAACTATGAAGCTTGATCTATGTTGAACGTTTCAAAACTATGAAGCTTGATCTAGGTACGGTATGTTGAATCTTGCAAAACCTACATTTTCCATAGATTTACTCTATGTAGAATTCTACAGACTGCAGAGTGTAGACATATGACTGTTTTATGTTACCGATATCAGTTTTCTTTAGCAGGCCTGTACATGATTCGTGAAACTGATGATAGATATGGTCAATCATATAATGCTACATTTGATGAATTACTAGTACATTGAATCAATATGTAATGTACATAATACATGTCTCAAAATATCTGAATACTTTTTGACCCACTGATATAATAGATAGCCAAAGCTGAGACTACACATATTGAACGTTGCCCAAACCGTGGTGAGAATCCTGGTCTGGATCCGTCGAGATTGTTCCGTCAGTTGGGGAAAGGCGATGGATGACAACAGTTGGTTCTACATTTAAAGCAGTCTGGAAATCGCAGTTTGTTGAAAACATGACATGAAGTAATAGAACAAATGGATCACAATAACAACTCTTAATTCTTTCATATTGTTGTACTGCTGGTATACTTTATATCTTGTTGCCATGCATAATTTCGAACGCTAGGCATGGGTGCCTGTAAAAAATCAGCTTGGTAAGGCTAAGGCTAATTGTGTTGAAAATAACAGCTTGTGGTGTGTATTGCCCAGGGAGTAGAGACGGAAAAATGAGTGAATATTACTCCACTGTTCATGGTATTAATGTCAGTACCTCTTTTCTTTTTTTTACAAAAAAATTGGCACTAAAATAGTAAAAAATAATTAGTAAAAACAATCATAAAAAAAACATCGAACAAAATTACCACGAAACGTCTTTGACAGACTACTCTATGAGCATGTCATAGTGGGTGATTTGTACAGTATACAAATGGACTATTGTTATTATCATATCATCATTATTATTATTATTATTGTTATTATTAATATCATCTCCTTCACACTGTCGGCACAAATTATACACCGAGATTTTTCTTGCTAGACTCAAATCGTTTTCAATCGTACTCGAAAGGTTTTCGTCATCTTGGGACCAGATGATTATAAATTTATTTTACTCGCACATATCATGTTTCCAACTAGCTACTGCTGGTGCTGGTATGCTATAACGTCTAAGTTTGAAAGACACAATTGACGAGGACAACACATAAAATATCAACTGCATCAACTTACAGTTTTAACAGTAACAAGCACTATAGAATACCCTTCCCAACACGATGTAAAGAATCGCTACAACAGTCCTGATTATACTGGTAGTATGGACACACGTATATATAATATATAACATTTATCACGTGACGATGTACACTTCGTCTCGTCTGCAGTGAATCTGTGGATCAATTAAAGTAAGGAACATGTACATCTATAGATTCAGTAGTTCAAACCATTCTTCAGCATGTGTTAGCATTTCAAAGTTGTAAAATTGTATATACCAAAACCGGAGTGAAAATGTGACATAGAAAATGTACCACAATTATTTCTTATACTGTCGTTGGTATTGTTGTTTCAATGTAAAACAATTAAATGGTGGCAATTTTGAATTTTACTATGGAGGAATATTCTAGCATTGTAGCAACACTGTATTTTCTACCCAAGTACATACAGGCATATGAATTACAATTGGACGAATGTTTTACATTTCAAAAAGGCAATACGAAATTATTGTTTGTTCAAAATTATATAGACTTACTGTCATTGGAAAAATTCATTTACCGTAGATGAATATCTTAATATCACCTATTGTAACCATCGTCAATTATTAAATAATTAAAATTAAATTTTGATTTGTTGCCATGACTCTCAAACTCTAAGGTCTAAAGACATCCAATTTTGATCATTTTGACTGCTGTAAATACTTCAATATAATTAGATTAACTTTAAGAAATACTTTCATGCTACACCAACAATAATCATTAAAGTTACGAAATACTATATAATTGACCAAAAAATACATCCCAAAACTCCTGAAAAGAAATTAACATAGATATTTGTTACAGTTATACAGTACCATATATTATAAATAAAGCCTAGCTGTTAACATATATGCATATTACGATATCGTTTTACGTAAAAGTGCGACATTAATAAAGCACCAAATACAGGCGACTGTAATAATCCTACATATAATGGGATCGATAAGAACAAAGCTACAAACACTAGCAATAGCAATGATTATTTACAACAAGCAGCTTGCTGAGACAGATACTGGTAGATACTAGTAGTATAGTAAGTAGTAAGGAAGGAATGAAGAATGTGGACAATATAACTGTCAGCTGATAACAATTCACATTAATATGAATACATTGTGCAAGCAATAAAAAACATTACCTGATATTTTGATCTGATCTCAGCTTATTTGTTCATAAGCTACAATATTTGCAACAGCTTATTCTGTTCATATTAAAGCACGATAAGCTACAATACTTGCAACAGCTTATTTGTTCACAAGCTAAAACATGAAATAGCGTATTTGTTCATAAGCTACAATATTTGCAACAGCTTATTCGTTCATAAGCTACAATATTATTTTTGCAATGAAATCTGTATGTGACAGCTTCTATTCTACTGGTTGCTATATACCGGGTATATATATATATGCTTAACAATAACAACAATATAAGCATTTGATCACATTGTACATTTTCACATAACTAATTCCATCTAGTTTTGATAAACATGTGACTATTTTATTTCTATATCATCATGTCGATTTCTGACAGATATTTTGCATATAGTACATACATACTCAGCTCAAACGTACGGAATGATTAATGATAATGTTATTCTACTAATATTTATCTGTAGATCACATCGAGAACTAAAGTATACCTCCACTCCTCCTTACTATATAACTATATATACAAATACAAACATTTGAGAAATGAAACCACGTTCCATTGGGATATTAACGAAGGCTGTGTACTGAGACACACTGCTGCCAAGCTTATTTTGATACTGATTTATAAAAAAGAAAACTTAATACACATCTCTCAAATATTCAAAGATTCCGTTTATATAAATCTGATCATTCAAAATAAATACATGTATATACACAGAAATCAGGGCTAGTTGTGTAGTGTACAAAACTATGCAAATGAAAGTGGAAGAGATTATTAACACCCCCCACCCCCCCCCACCCCCCATTTTATAGAACCAATGTTTCATTTTGTATATTTTAAAGAGCTATAAGTAATTGTGACATGAAAAACATAAGAATAGTATTCTATTTAAAGAAGACAAAACATGTATTAAATCATCAGAAAACATGTCGATATTTGTCTGTCATAGACAGCGATAACGTGAAATATGAATATGAAATGCACAAAACAATATGCACAGTATATTCATATCTTTACAGCTAATAGTACATACAGAAATAATTATACATGTCTGGCACTAAAGTTTCATAAACAAAGCAAAAATATACAATACCATAAATATTATTTGCACATACGTCCGTAATGAGCTGTACATGAATGAGACTTGAAGATATACAAACATACCAAAACATTGCACATCAAAATGAATTCATACATAAGTTCCATTCAAGATCTATTCAACTGGGAATATCATTCTTGAAGTAAAACTAAAAAAAAAAAATGCACTTGAGTATTGTTAATTTCATATGAAACAAATGCTAGATGCGGATGAATTGTATGTCGATTTCATTCTGCATTCAATCAGCATTACAAGTCTGCACATCAATCACTCAGCCGAAATCGACACATATGCTAGATTAATGACACATTGCAAGCAGTAGTTGCAAGCTTGCTGGTATGATGCAATGCAAGGTACACATGCTGCATGGGAAAGTGAAAGTGACAGGTACTAGCCCAATAATTGGAAACATGTAATGAAGCAACAAGACAACACCCATTTCGTGAATTCCTGAAAAAAATATTTTTTTTGCATTACATTAGGATTTCTTTTTGTATTTTGATAAAGATGTCATGAAAAACAATTATTCATCTGCTGTAATATACAGTCATATTTGACAAAGATTTCTAGAAAAATTTGATTAATATATAAACATCCACTTGTACAAGGAAACACTTCAATAGGTTACATGTAGGATGGGGTTTTATTTAAACATCAGAAATGGATTGGAAAAACGTTATGATGGTCCCATCCAATTGTTAACAGTTGAAGGTTTTGAGACAGGTTAAACAGCATTGAACATCGAAAGCATGGGTGCCATCAGACAAAACTACGAAGCCATAACCAACAACATCGGTGAAGTTGTCATCGTGATGACGTGAATTTGTCGTGTTGTGCAGCTATTGTCGATGAGGAGATATTATGGCTGCTTCTTCCCCCATGTTGGACTTCTCCTATTATGTCGGACATAGCACTGAAAACAATCAGCCCATCTCTCATTATCATGTACACATTTGTATGGGCAAGTTACTTCCCCTAGTCCTACTTGAATGCTAATGTTTTTGACATAAATTAGAATTTAATTTTAAAAATCTCCATAAGAAATATCTATAAGAAATTAACTATAAAATTATTTCATCACATTCCTCTATTTCAATAAAATACACAACGAAATTTAAAATAGAACTATTTTTTTCACATGCAATATTGCCATGTATGAAAATACATTGCTGATATGAAAGAATTCTTATTCCAGTACCTTTCAGAATGTAGTCGGTCAGCAGGGTAGGAACTGTTTGGCTATCTTCATTGATGGCTTGTAAAACTAGAACAGATGGTACAGACACAATAGAGACTTAATGAACAGCTGTCGACAAACAAGTATATTCCAGGTTGATTAGTACAGGTGTAATCTACATCTTGAGCAGGGATCATATCTGGATAAGTAGTGCTTTATAAATGAATAATTTATTGTTATTATTATTATTATTATTATTATTAGATAATATTTTATTAACAGGGTCCTGTTCCACAGAACAATTGTAGCATTACGAGAGGTGTTACTCATAATACAGCCATAGGAGTCACAAGTCTTGTAAAGCTACAACCATTCTGTGGTGAGTGAGTTCTTGTTTTACATCGCACTGGGAATCTTTCGCCCATACGCAATGATTGTTCTGTGGAACAGGACACAAGTACGTAATGTTTACTGTTTATGGGCCCTGAGATTACAAAAACCATTTAAGTACAATTTCCTCCTCAACTCAAATTTCATTCGCAAATTCCCACATAAAATAGGAGCTTGATCTTGGAGCCTGGCATATTGTACATGGATATATAGATGGCTATGGCAAGGCTAAAGGTCTTCGCACACTGTACCTTCCAATTTTGGTAAAACGACATAAAATGTAGCATTGTGACCGCCATGACAAATTCAAATATCGCCATTTGGACGTTTTTTTTCTCCAGTTCAGCCAATGGGAATGCAGCTGTCGTGTTTTGACAACTTTGCACGTGCAGAGGCTAGCGATAATCGTTTGTATTTCATGCTGATGTGGACATGGTCGAATGCAGTGAGGAACAGTGTGTCATATTTACTCGCGTTGCACACAGCATAAATTGCCCATGGGCAAGGACCGTAAGAGAATCTAAACTTACTTTTGATGTAGATCTGGAGCTGTTCAGAGGTGGGAGGCCCCTGGTGTAGGTGGTAAGGAATCACTGTAGTCAGATACTATAACATAAAACAATCTCGTCAGTGTACGCTCCACATTGTGGCTTGGCCTTTTAGTCTAGCTGCCTGCAGTCACAATATTGCTGCTCCGTGCAGCATCTCCAGTTGTCACCAGAAGCAAGAAGGTTAATACATTACTGAGTGGGTGAGTTATTGTTTTACGTCAAAACGGGAATATTTCACCAATACACCACCAGTGTAAGAAAATAATAAGGGGGTCCTACTCCATAGGTCTAATGTTAATGGTGGTCAAATCTGTAATTTTCAGGGGGTCACACAGATACCTTTAACACTGCAGATTTTCAACTGACCCCCAAGGATACCATTAAATTTGAACACTGCACCACAACCAAATACTACATTACTTGTAGTCAAATTTAATTGTAAAAAAAATATTTTAGTATCAAAATATGATATAATTTTGGAAGTATTATTTTGAAAACAGGATTTAACTCATCCAAGAATAAGCTAGGACTGATCGGAATATTTAGAAAATATTTTCCTGCATTAGTGGAGGTATGGCATAGTGCATGGTAAAGCATAATGATTCACGACATAATTTTATTCCAAGACCCACGAACTAACATTGTGGTAGATTGCCAAGGCTGTAAATTATTACCATTTGTTTAACATCAACTCTTGTCATAATGCAAAACAGCATAATTTGATGCGATTCTCAGTAAATTAATATTAGCTTTTCTTGTGTGTCCATCCCACATATTTTTTATATTTATTTTTTATTGAATTAGCCCTTTACCTTGCAGCGGGAATATTCCACCCACATGCGACAGAACCACGTAATTTTATTTTTTAAAAACGCAACAAATTTCACGTACAGATCCTGGGCTGACGATGCTGTCGGCAGCGATGGCGGCTGCAGCGTTGTTGTTGTTGTTGAAGCTGTTGACGTTGAACCTCTTCTTCTTCTTCTTGACCACTGTGCTCTCGCGGCGCTTCTTCTGGATGGTGAGGAGCAGGGAGATGAACTGGTTCTTGAGTTCCTTGTCGTACTCCAGCTCGTCGCGGAGGGCCAGCTCCTGTACCAGTGTCTCATTCAGGTCTCTGATGGTCAGCTCGTACTCCTCCAGCACTGAGTGAAGCTCCGTGCAGCTCATTCCCTTCAGCTCTGTGGAGGATGGAACGCAGCTTTAATAACATAATAATAATAATAATGATGGTGATGATGATTAATAATGATGATGATGATGCTAATAATAATAATAATGATGATGATGATTAATAACGATGATGATTAATAATAAAGCTTTAATAATAATAATATAATAATAATAATATTAATGATGATGATGAAGATAATAATAATAATAATAATAATACCCTTCAGCTGTGTGGAGGATGGAATGTAGCATTAATATACTACTACTACTACTACTACTACTACTACTACTACTGTGTGTGATTTATTGTTTTACGTCACAGCGGGAATCTTTCACCCATACGTGATGAACCTACTACTACTACTACTACTACTACTACTACTACTACTACTACTACTAGAAGTTGTTAACTCGTCTCTCGGGGTATATGGAATGATGTACCACGCTTCAGAGCCCTTGTACCCTGAGCCTACCGTTACATGACTGTACGTGAACATGATGTAAATTCAATCATAGACCTATGTCTGAGTGTTGCCGTTTGTCTGCCATTAGATCGATCCGAGTTTAGATGATATCAAAACCGTGAGCACTGCATGATCAGTCAGATTGCTTACTTAGTGTCTACTGCATGATCAGTCAGATCGCTTACTTAGTGTCTACTGCATGATCAGTCAGATCACTTACTTGGCGTCTACTGCATGATCAGTCAGATCACTTACTTAGTGTCTAAGGGCGAACTGTTTCAATGCAGTAAGGAGTGTTAGGCAGTTGTCATAGCACCGGGAAATAAGTGAATTATTTGTAAACCTCACAGGTGGGGTATATGGACATTTGTAAAAGTCATGTAAATAAAAGAAACTTACAAATAAGGTAGGATAATAACAATAATAATAATAATAATACATGTAATAATATTAATAATAATACCCGTCAGCTCTCAGGATCAAACCAATATAAAAAAAATTGTATATAATTAAATAAACACAATTACTGGTAAACAAATTCTATCAAACTCATCAAATCCAGTAATCATTTGCCAACAGCTAAACAAATCTTATTTTTAATCTAACAACTTATTGATTATACATAAAGTGTAGACTTTTCTGGATTGTATAGAAACCAAGACAGCAATCTACAAGTGAATGTTCCAGGGAACTTTATAAAGAGCACGACTTTTAACAAAATCAATTCCTACATTCTTGCTGATGTATACCAACTTGTAGTTGATACAGACTGATTGGCTATTCCAATGTGTGTTTTATTATTTACCCCAACCAAACCCCTGAAAACTGAGACTTTAAATAGTATAAAGCACTTAAATTCTGCAGATTAAGCACAAATTCTAAAATTGACTTATTCGCGGGAATTAAATTACGTATACGAGTTTAAAAGTTTCAGCTTAACCCTCTCCCTGCTGAATTAGGCACAGCAACTCTTTAGGGCATTTCTGGTTGCCTTCATCATAGAGAGGGTTAAAGGAGTGGTATAAATGTGCACTCTTATTTCATACCAATTCCAATAATCGATATATTTTACCATTTTCTATTTTTAACTAAACAAAACGTATACACTCATTCCAGAAATTAAAAAGAAATCCACACAAAAAGAATACTTTTTCTATCCGTTTCATTCGTCCCATAGATTTACATGTTGGGCTAGAGATAGCCTAAAGACCTGTGCCAACACACTTTAGTCTTAAAGAACAAACATTGAAATGTTAAAAGTTGCGAGAGAGGTGTCAGTGAGAGACACTGTATAGGATTTCATTATACGATAAAACGTGTCACATCAGATGCATCGCTTGGCCGTGGGATGTGGAGTGGAAATCTATTCTATTTACAATATAGTATTGATTTTCTGCACTGGTCTCTCTCTCTCTCATATTTGGATCTATTGCTGCTGACGGTGAACTCATACTGACAAGTCGATGACTCCACGTTCATTACAGATTTCCTATACACTCACTGGAAATAGCTTCTCAAGTTATTTTGCAGAAATAGTCATGCTTTATCGAGATTAAATTGTAAAATTGTGACCATACAGAAACCATCTCAAGCCATTGTTAGGGGTCGGGTGGCATCCCAGTGGTAGAACAGTTGGACTTCGGAGCCAAGGTTCCAGGTTCAAATAACACCCCGGGGGGCCGACATCATTGTTAGAAACACATTTGATGGGGGTTGGGAAGGGATGTTCTTCCTCTATAAGCAATAATCATTGCAGATAAAGATATAGTGATACTAGTATATGTACATGTTTTATTCAGACATTTGTATCCCTGTGTAGCCTTTCACCACAGCGAAGAAGATGCACGACCAGGTTTGGATTCAACCTCAGAATGACTGTTTTGGACTGTTTTGTGTTTATAAATGAGGGTTTAGAGCTGCCTTCAAGATTTCTTTACTTATATCACAGCTTGTCAGTTTATGGCAGGAGGTACCGCGTCGTGTTGCAGTATACATGCGGATCACCTGTTGGTACTGACAGACCAAGAATGATAACTGACAACACTGGAGAACGGATCTGGTTTCCGGGATTTCGGCCATATTTGGAAGTTGTGGCCGTATTTCTAATTTGCATTTCTACATGGCAGACAACGCATCCTATCATGATGGCATTGGAAGGGAATTTTCACGATCATTGATGCCAGGGTCCCCTGAGACGGCATTTGAACCCGGGTCCTTTGGCTCTGAATTCCAACATTCTACTATTGTGCTACCAACCGCCCAGAAGGTAACTTCCATGAATATTGATGCCAGGCTCCTTTGGTCGGGTTTGAACTCGAAACCGTTACAAGACGATATGCCATGGGGCTACTGCCCACCCCTACTGGCAAACGTACATCTACAACTAAATAAAAAGAACTGCTTCCGGAGCCAATCTAAAAGCTGAGTGGCTGATAAACGTCGTGAAGACGCATCACATTCTTCCCTCAGACACGTAAACAAGCGTACACGGATGTGTTTAACAGTCAACGCATCAGCCTAAGATGGAAATTGTCAACAGGATGATTGATGCCAGTGGCTATTTATTACATGAGGTAAGGGTAATAGAACACAATCCCTAGGATTTTGTCCAGGAGGGGGAATCCCCAGCTGACTGGAGATATTAATGGAGATAAATCTCGTACAGTGTGGCAAAGATATTTCGCTCGGACAGCACTCGCGGACGGATCTGGTTTCTGGGATTTCGGCCATATTTGGAAGTCGCGGCCGTATGTCTGAGCTGGAATCTCCGGTGTGGTCGATGGGCTATTGATTGGAGCTTACTTCACAACTGGCACGGAGAGGCAATCCCGGATGTGGACTGGACTGGCAAAACTTTCTTCTCGTTCCTTTCAAAGCTTTTTAAGTTGTTAGCCATGCATATGGGTCAGCATTATAATGCATTGCTCATGAAGAATCTTCATTTATCACTGACTTGAGTTATGTCGCTCATTAACGAGCTGCTTCAAGGCAGTTAAAGTACAGGAGTGTTCGAATACATTTGATGCATTCTTGTTCACCAACTTGTAAATGTTTCTAACATTTTCATATTTATAGTCAAATCTGCATGTATTTCTTCTTAATAAATTGCAATAAAAATATTTCAAAATGTTTATATTATTACATTACATTACATTACAATTACAATTATATACTATACCATACTAATACTATTACATTACAATACACTATATAATATTATATTACATTATATTATATATATATTATATTATAAACATTACATTACATTACATTATTTATTTATTTACCACTGACCATTTCTGTAGGATTATAAATGACAATGAATTTAATTAATAACAAAATAATTTCTTTTTGTCCTTTAAAAATTCAAGAAACTCTGGAAAACTATCAATCATCCTCAAACCGAACGACAAACTTAACATATTACGTATTCAATGGAAAACCTCTTGCTCCATGCATAATTTAGGCTACTCATAAGCCATATCTGTGGGACAAGGTCTAGTATTGAGTTATTACTAATGGGCGTACCACTGGCTTGTTGTATTCTAGTACGTACCACTGCTGCTATTGCTGAACAATTAGTCCATGCAATAGCAACAATCTGGAGCCAATGGCCTAATAAGTTATTGATCACGATCCTCTGGGCTCGAGTTTGCAGACAATCCCTCGGGATAACACTGCAGTATTGTTTGTTCTGCGTCGAGGTTTTGTATACCGTGTGTGATGAATGGGTTTGTTTGTGTGGCTGGGACATACGACCACTTGCTTCCAATATTTATAATGAAAGCGCAAAATTATAGTCGTCTTTCATCCAAAAGAGAACATGACCACAATTCCAGTGCATGCACTATTTCCTGGGATAGATTGGGCAGGGCTCGACAGTATAGTTTGTCAGCCTGCCAGGGACAGGTCTTATCCACAGGCAGACAAGTGAATTAGCCAAGATTAACAAGCTCTTTACCTACAGGGCAAGTAGTTTCATGTCCGACAGGACACGGGGACACGTGCCTTAAAAAGTTAAGGTAGAGTCCTGTTGGGATGTATGGGACAACCGCTGGTAAACATGTGTGATGGGTATTTATAGAGAAAAAACTGCAAATACTTTTGGTAAAACTGTCTTTATCAAAGCATTGTGTAGGTGATTTACATTCAGGAACAAGAAATTAAAAACAGGTGTACTAAAACTATATGAAGCGACTTTTGATAAAATATGACCCTTGAGAGTGACAAATTTAAAAAAGATTTAAAAAAATTGGGATTGGGGTTTAGAGCCGCTTTCAAGGTTTTTTAACATTTCCTGGCTTGTCAGTTTAGGGCAGAAGGAAACCCATAACATCTGTAGCACTGAATATTGCAGTAAACCTGTGAGCACCAGCTGGTACTGATAAGACTAAGGATGATAACTGCACTGCCACTCTACAGACAGCTCATCCTATCAATATCGCGTCAGAAAGGTTGCTTTCGCAAACATTGATGCCGTGTCCCCGGGACGGGATTTGAAACTGGAACCAAATTTCTACCACTGCACTACCACTCGTCCCTAGAGTGACATAAATGACCAAAAAATATATTAATATTTAAATTAACCTAATAATATTTTTAAGGATTAAAGATTAACCTGAACAGATTGACTTCTGTGTTCTCACCTGACTCTGGGTAGGCAGGCAGGTTGGCCAGGGTCTCCTTCAGCTTGATGTAACTCAGATCCTCTGGTAAAACTCCCTCCAGTCCCATGGGAACATCATCCAGGTCTGGCTCCTGGAACACAGAGGTCGGAGGTCAAGTGAAAGTTGGATGGAGAGTTCTAGCTCCAAGATTACGAAACGTTTTTGAGCACGATTTCATACTCAATCAAAGCTTTGTTCACAAATCTCCATATAAAATTTGAGCTTGAGCATCAAATCGTACTCAAAATGTTTCGTAACCTTGCGGCCGGTCATGGCCTGATGTCTGTTATCAATAATAATTCTGTGATCGTGTGGCAATACTGAGAGGACAACCTATGCTCCACCATGTGGTGAGAGAGGACACATTCGTCATTGCTGGTAGGTGTACTATGGAAAAACTAAATTGCTAATGTTCATGAATCAACAGAGGTAATTTTACATTCCTAGTCTATGTAGATTTTATAAAAAAATGTGTATTGGTGTTTAGAGTCACTTTCAAGATTCTTTGACTTATATCACAACTTGTTAGTTTAGGGCAGGAGGAAACCCACAACATCCGTAGCGCTGAATGTTGCAGTAAACCTGCGAGCACCGGCTGGTACTTGTACTGATAACTGCATTGCCACTCTACAGACATCGCATCCTATCAATATCGCGTCAGAAAGGTAACTTTCACGATCATTGATGCCGGGCCCCCGGGGCGGGATTTGAACGTGGAACCTTAGGCTCTGAAGTCCAACTGTTCTACCACTGTGCTACCACCTGCCCCAGTATATGTAGATATATGTATCTCAGTTTGGACAATCTAAGAATGGGCGAGGCTAGATTAATTTACAAGACAAAATAGTAATAATATACTCTTGTATAGCACCTAAATCTAGTTCTGTTCAAACTGTTCAAAAAGCATTTTTGATATATTAGGTAATGGGTCAACCATTGACATAGGAGGGAAAAAGCACCAAAAAATCCTTTGAATTAACCTTCTACCTGTTGTAGGTAACCAGAGCTACCATACTGACCAGGGAAAGGGTTAACCATTTAATCCTTATAAGCACTGCTAACATTTCTCTACCGGAAGCATCACGACATGCCATAAAGTTCCATGAATATTGCTGTGGTTAAATCTGATCCAACACAAATAAGATTAACTTGCAGAAAGAAAAAAAATGACAAATCCAAATTGATTCTTGAAATCAATAATAACTTGGTCTAATGCAGGACAGTTGCTAGGAACTGGGTCCAGTATGAGATAACATGATTACATCTAAATGACTAAGTTTGAGTTGAACTTCTCAACAGAATTTATGCAGTATCTCAGTGGCCTGTTTATGATGGGAGGTGGGCCCACAATAGTTTTGTGTTACAGGTAAGACACAGGCCTCAGCTGGTACAGATACACCTAAGATGGGACTGTCCTAGTTACTAAATGTAGACTAAATGGGTTTTTTTGGGTTTAAATTCTGGTTTTGAACCGCTTTCAAGATTCTTTCACATATCACGGCTTGTCAGTTTAGGGCAGGAGGAAAACCGCAACAGGGCTGAATGTGAGCACTGGCTGATACTGGCAGACAAAAGATCATAATGGCATTGGCACGGTACAGACAGCACATCCTATCATGATCGTGTCAGAAAGCTAAATTTTGCAACACATCAAACAGACAGGTTTTGAACTTTCTGATGCAAACATGATAAAATGTTCTGTCTGTAACTGTTGCAGTGCAGTTATCATCCACTGGTTGTCACAGTTTTTCATAGTTTTATATTTTTCTATTGCAAGATTAAAAAAAAATACAATAATAAAATATAATATGAAAATACTTAAAACAAGTGGGACCTGCAGAAAATGTAGCTTGTTGCCAAATATACTTATATAGACAAATCACATGTACACTCTTTAAGGTAAAATATCTTTGACCATGAAATATGTCAGAAACCGTGATTGTATGCCTTTAATGGAAATAACAAAAAAAAGGTGTTGTTTTCTTAAATAAAGAGACAATTTATTAATATAACTAACTCCTCTTAGTCTGTATGTGAAAGATTCCTGCTGCGGAGTAAACCAGTGATTCAATCAACAATTTTAATTGCCCAGCAGCACTCCTGAGAGGCAGAAATAGAATGTCTCTCCAGTCGTACCTGCATCATGCTGTCGATCTCGTTGATGACTTCGTCGGCTGAGGCCACGTAGTCCGAGTCCTCCGGCTGGAGGCTGGAGATGATGAGAGAGTGCATGTCGAAGGCCTGGGCCAGCTCCTCATCGTCTGAGAGGTCGAGGTCCTGCACCTCCGCCTCCTGAAAACAGAGTGCATTGTGTACATTCTCAACTCCCTGAGAAACATGGACAAGTCAAATCATCGATTTAACTTTCAGTGCATATTGGTGGATTCCGGTGGCCGAGACTTGGAATGTGTGTGTGTGTGTGTGTGCATCTGCATGTGTGTGAATGTATGGGTGTTTATATGTATACAATGTATGTGTGTGTGTGTGTGTGTGTGTGTGTGTGTGTGTGTGTGTGTGTGTGTGTCTGTTGGTTGCACACACAGGTATATGTGCAACTAAAGATCTACCCATAACAAAACAAACACGCATGTGAGAAAGTGTATAGCCTCAATCTCAAACTAATATTCTATAATAGTATTCATTATTCATTTCAAATTACTTTTAAACACACATCTGTATGCTTTTATACCTCTTTCCTTTTTCTTTTTCCTTTTTCTTTCTAAATACAACCTGAGACGCCCAATAATTATTAATCCAGTAGTAACACAAGTTTATGGAAATTTTAGACCGACCTCAATTAACCCTTCAAACCCAAATAAAAGATAACCGGCATAATCCTTTCAATTTAAAACACAAAGAAATCCACCTTAAGCCAAACCGTGTCGCATTTGTAACCATGGCTCACATAAGACATTTCCATCACCATTAACTGAGCACATACTGAACACTCTAATCCAGCTATAATGTGGGACACCGATGTCACCATGACATTCTCCATGTTTTCCAGAGACACTCGTGAGTAATATAACACATGACAGCCCTTCCTAGACATTATCTTTTTTTTTGTGTGCATGTGTGTATTACAGAAAGGAAATGAACACTAGTTCAGACTCTTCTGAGGTAGTTCTTCTTCTGGACGAAATGTTTGCTCTGCAGTGCCTGTCTAGCAGAGAGAATAGAACAAGCAAAACATGACAAACCAATAATGCTAAAAGCTTGGCACACAGGCAAATATCATTTAGATAAATGAGTAAATCCAAATGGTTATCTCTTTCAGTCAATGAAATGCCTCTAGATTAGAACGGTTTTGGCACTTTTACATAGGATTAATTCTGGACAAGACTGTTTCCTTTGGCAACGGTGAAGTCTTGAAAACATGCTGTAATATTCCGTATTAATTTGAACACTTTAATTGTTCGAATGCTTTATCTAATCGATGAAAATAGTGCATTTTCGATCCTAAAATATTAAGAGTTTTGTTCAATCGCAACTTTCTAATGAAGCAAACACGATATTTTATCACAAATACTTATTAAGAATATGTGCATACTTTATGTATATAATTCATGCATATAATTCATGAAAAACTATAATTTGGTACACGTACACTAATTACTATATGTGAATGGAAAACATGGAATCAACATTGCATGGTAAATTTCTCTGCCACATCCCGGTTTGCTCAGCGATTTCCTTTTGCTAACTAACAGTTTCCATTGAATTATCTCGGTGGCCTTTATATAATTGGTAATCTGGCTCTGCACATAAACATGTCAGTGGTAGATGATCAAATCTTGTCCAATAACGTGGTGGATACATTGTTGCCTCATTCTTGTACGCGCATCTGCAGGTGTTGTGGAAGCCTATCTCAGAGATGGTCTGCAGTGCATTAGACCACTTTGACACGCACCTGCACCGTTTATTGTTACTTCCCGATAGTCTGATATTGCCATCAGTACAGGGTCCCGTTGCTCAGAACAGTTGTAGCTACAGGGTCCCATTGCTCAGAACAGTTGTAGCTACAGGGCCCCATTGCTCAGAACAGTTGTAGCTACATGGTCCCATTGCTCAGAACAGTTGTATCTACTACAATTCATTGGAAGACAAAATTAAAAAACCTGCTACATTTGCAAGTCTATTTCATGAAATATTTTTTCCGTGAAATGCAGGCCTAGGCTCTATTCCACAGAATGACTGTACTGCTATTTTAATTTTCTATTGAATTTTTTGAATTGGGATTTAGCTCCATTTTCAAGATTCTTTCATTTATATCATAGCCTGCCAGTATAGGGCAGGAGGAAACTCTGTAAATATACAGGGAGTTATGACTCACTTAGTCCTAAGATGCTTCTGTGGAACAGGACCCTGACGATGAGAACCGCCCTTCCACCTGTTTCCTGTTTCTCCCTGGCTCCGAATCTAGGCCAAGTCTGCCGTAATTGGCAGCAACAATTTGGAACACAATCGCTCTAATCCTCCCAACAATGAACTCACATAATGATGTAAATCTGTTTGTAAAATGACTGTAACCGTATCAATGATGGATTGAAAAGAACCAGTGCTCTATTAGCATGACCAGGGCAACTCTAGATGCCTTCACTACGGTAAAGGTTAATTGAGTTTCAAAGCCATTATCCACAAGGTAAAAGTTGCAAATGTTCTTTTACGAACACGGAAACTAAATAAGATGAAGAGACTCACAATCTATAAATATTCTTCTAATTCTCAATGAAGGCATAAGTTGCTATTTTACGTAAATTTCAATTGACAGTTTCCAGGTATGTTTTAATATATATATATTTTTAAACCTAATGATTACGCAAGTAGTAACTTGATGAACAATTACTCTCATACACATCAAAATACTGACATTCAGTATAGACATTGAAGTGGATAATAATGAGAATCTAAATGTCAACCTGATTACAAATGATAACACTGTGATAACGAGATAACACCGACATCTGAAGGTAATGATGTTATTGCATTAATTCCAATCAGAACACACTGACACGGGCTACAGCCAGACTGACAAAAATCATGCAAAATTACATACCCTTAATATATCATATGTTAAATATGTTTAGATTTAATAACTATATGATGTGTAGCTTGTGCAAGTCAAATGGCCGAAGACACCACCAACAGCCAGACAGATGAAGTAGGCATGCAAGACCACCAAGGATGCATCAAACACACTCACCCTTGTATATCTACGCATCGAGATGAGACCGATTATTCGCTCAAACGTAATGCTCCACTTTGACAGAAGCCATTAAGTCTGGGCAGAAGAAGGCTAAGATAGCCTGTACAGAGCTGTGTTCAGCCTGCAATACATTTCTCTACACTACACTACGCTACTTTTCTATAAACTAGTGGCTGGCTGAACGATTTCGTAGGAAAATAGCAGGAAATCGATGTGTGCATGTGTGCAGTCCATTCCCTTCATGCTTTGGGTTTTCCTACTATTTCCTACAAAACACTACGGGCTCAAAAGCCGAAGTAAAAAGTAGTGCTACATAGTACTACCATGTGTTGGTTGAACAGCTACTGTAGCACTATGTAGGACTTCGTAGAAAAATGCATTGCAGCCTGAACTCAGCCCAGGTGGAACGTGGTATTGAATGAGGTGTTGTGTTGTATGTACATCTGCTAACAAAGGCAATCTAGTAGTGGCACCCACCACCACCCACCGTGCACTGAGGTACAAATTATTCATGCACTGCCTGTACCACGATAATGCCTAATCTGTCATCATCGATGATTCATAAAGCTGGAGAGAGTAGAAAACAGGGACATGAGTACTGCCATAGTCTGTGTCACACCCTGTTCTCACCAAAATCCTCCTATTCAAAATTTCCCCTTAGAACAGTTAAGCAAGTCTAGATAACTGGAGAACAGATGGTAAAGAATTTCAGGGGCTGCTTTCATATAAATATAATACCAATCAATATAAGTAATATATTACTGATTTTCTTTAACCCTCTGAGACTATGGATAGTCTAGTACTGCCAAGGTTGCATGGGAAATATTATCCATGCAAGTCAAGTGTCAGAACACACCTAGTCTGTGTCACATTTTATTATCACCAAAGGCCATAGTTATTTAATTCTATGGTTTATAGATTTTTTCTAGAAAGATTTTTGCGTGCGCAGTTGAAAATAAATATAAATGTCATTTAATATTTTGACCAGTCAAAAATAATATTAATTGGAAATTATGAATGATAGGTTGACAGAAAAGAAATATTATTTATCAATATAAAACACCAGTACACATATATTATTCAGATTTGAATGCACAATTATTTTTAAAGCACTGCTTGTTGTTATTGATTAGCCTATGTATGTACGAGTAACCAATCAAATTAGACTATGTATGTACGAGTAACCAATCAAATTAGACTATGTATGTACGAGTAACCAATCAAATTAGCATTGACTTTGTGTCAACCATTACCTGCCGATCTTTGTTCATGTTCAATGATGGCTTATACAACTTGTTCCTTCAGTATAATACAATAACTATTTTTGTTTACCAAAGTGGAAAAAAATTGTGTTGGCGGATCCGTAAACCAGGGAATAAAATAACTATGGCTTAAATATTCCTACTCAATATATCTGCCATGGCCAGATAAGTAAGTCTATATTTCTGGAGGATTATATGATGACGCATTTCAGTAGCTCCTTTCATATAAATATAATACCAATCAATATAATGTATATATAAAAGATAGTCTAGGACATATCTTGATCTTATCCTGACCTTGGAATTCCTACTCTATTTGTAATGATAGCTAGCTATATATCCTTTTGGTTACCAAATGGATAAGAGTGCAAGACTTACTATGGAATAAAGGTGGGTGGTAGTGCAATGGTAGAATGTTTGGACTTTGGAGCCAAAGGACCCAGGTTCAAATCCTGTCCCAGGAGCCTGGCATTCATGTTTGTGAAAGTTCTGACATGATCATGATAGGATACGCTCTGTACTGTGCCAATACCATTATCATCCTTGGTCTTGTCAGTACCAGCTGGTGCTCACAGGTTTACTGCAACATTCAGTGCTACGGATGTTGTAGGTTTCCTCCTGCCCTAAACTGACAAATCATGATATAAGTGAAAGAATCTTGAAAGCGGGTCTAAACTTCAAATAATTTTATTTTTATTTTTAAATGGATAAGTGGAAGACTATGGAATGAGTAATGCAGGCTGGAATCTATAGTTCAGCATGAATCATTGCTTCAAGTCTGGCCTCGCCTTGGAAGCAACCTGGCCTCAATGTTTACTATTAATTTCGTCAAGTATTAGAGATCGTGGCGATGGTCATAGTACCCTTGGACATGACAAGAATTAGGCACATACAAACCAAACGCTATTATCTTAGAGATGATCATTGTGATTTCATTCAATCATTGAGCAAATCACTCTTTATTACGGAAAACCGATAGCAACATTCACACCAAAATCAAGCTAGAAACTACTTTGTGACAAACGTTACGTAAGATATCTGGAAAGAAATCTTATAAATTTTCCACTGCATCTTCAGCCAGTGGTGTGAACATAAGACAAAATGGGAATCGGCATGTTTTAAACTAGGCGAGTATCGAGCAGTTCAGGTGCAAAATTACGAAACATTTTGGAATACGATTTCAAGCTCAGCTCAAAGTTGTGTTTACAAATCCCCAAATAAAATTAGATCTTGAGCATGAAATCAGACTCAAACAGATTCGTCATCTCGGGGCCTAGTCTGAACATGCCATTACAGAAGGCTTCCGGTATAATTTGGGATGAATTACACATATGCAGTAGAAAGACTGACAAAATTGTAGTGTTAGACCTGCTGATAATGTTAGACAAACATACACAGTGTCAGACAGGATGCACCTGCTATACAGAGTGCTACAGACACACCACATCCGTGGAACTATTCTTTACTATCTGACTATGGAGATAATGAATGAGAATAAAGATTATATGTTGGAGGATGAGATAACACAGACAATCACTTTAATTTCTCTTAACACACAATATTCTGACATTACTCGGCAATCATTTCCATCACATTGCTCATTTGTAATTCAATGCAAGCGTTATCATCTTCTCTGACACCTGACATTCCAGATATCTTAGTCTAGATTGGACCCAATTTTCTGCCACAATGCTTTCCTTACAACCGGTTACACCACACCTGGATCGCATTCCTAACAACTGGTTATCATATACAAGTCTGGTGTTTGACAGCCTTCTGTCTGACCTAGTAGGCAGCGTTTTCGTGATGTAATTCAATATTATGACACTGTATGTGTATTTGTTGGTAGGCTATCAATTCCATGCACACTGCCTGATAGGAGTATTGTGAAACAGATCTCCAACTACAGGTCACTGGTTTCCAACTTGTGCTTTTTTTTGTGTTTTTTTTTCTTCTGTTTTTTCTTCTTCAAATGGATGAGGTTTCTTGTAAGAAAGTCTAATCGAATGGTCTATGCGATTTCTTTTTCTGTACCATCTTTACAGATAATATTTTTTTCTGTACCATCTTTACAGATAAGATGCCTACGGTTTTAGGTTCATCATGAGACACGTGTGTGATTTTCAAATTATATATCTTAACAATGAGTTACATATATCAGGGGTCTACAAGTCTTATGTGATACGGTGACCTGGTAAATACTGTACAACATCTAGGAATGGTACCTAACAGTGATAGATAAATAAACATGGCGAATCACATTTGTTAATACATTTGGGGGGAAATTGTGTGTTTATTTAATATCAATAGATTATAGTTATTTGTTTGTAAATATAATTTTTACTAATTGCATATTATGCTTATCTAAGAAATGAGTCATTGAGAAGCTGTAGAACTCTAGACATGGCCTTAACTCTAGATGTGGTCACTACTCTAGATGTGGTCTGAACTTTATACATGGTTACTACTCTAGACATGGCCCTAACTCTAGCCGTGGTCGTAACTCTATACGTGGTTACTACTCTAGACATGGTCCTAACTCTAGACGTGGTCACTACTCTAGGCAGGGTCCTAACTCTAGACATGATCCTAAGTCTAGACGTGGTTATACATTTTAACATGGTCACTACTCTAGATGTGGTCATAACTCTAGATGTGGTCACTACTCTATACATGGTCATAACTAGACGTGGTCACTATTCTAGACGTAGTCATAACTCTAGACGTAGTCACAACTCTAGACGTAGTCACTACTCTAGACGTGGTCACTACTCTAGACGTGGTCACTACTCTAGACGTAGTCACTACTCTAGACGTGGTCATAACTTAAGACGTGGTCATAACTCTAGACGTGGTCACTACTCTAGACGTAGTCATAACTAGACGTGGTCATAACTTTAGATGTGGTCATAACTCTAGACGTGATGATAACTGTTCATGGTGGATGTCTTAAACAGGATGGGAGAGAAGGACTATGACATGGCTTGAGTAGCGTTCAGTGATCTCCGAAAAAGCTGCCATAGTCGTGGAATACCACGTAGCAGGAAATCAATCGAACCTCTTCTGTCAATTCCATAAATGTGACTGGCAGTACCAGAAGTCATGAAGTTATTTAAATCCCCAGATAGACTGGACCGAACAGGCCAGTGCTGGACCCAATGAGCCTCCAGATATCTCCCTCTCACAGCTTGGACATCTTAGGTAGATGAAAAATGTTTTACAAGTGGCCACTTTTGAACAATGACTAAATGAGTTCATGCCAGTTATGAAACACAAGCAATCATTACATCAATAATTACATGAAAAATAGGACATGGTTATTTGATTACTGACTTGCAGACTTGCTTTGGTTTAAATATTGGGTAAAAGAGTTGAATATAAATGCAATCACATAATTATATATATTTAATCAGTCGGTTGTTCCAAAAAAATGTAATGTCCAGGTTATCATGGTTATGAGAGGGAGATATTTGGGGGCTCATTTGGTTGCTCAAAAAAATGTAATTATACTAATACTTTGAGATTGTGAATGGTTGGTTGGCAGATAATCAATATATTTTATCAATTTAATAAATCTTAGAAAATAATGTTCATGATCACCGATGCAGAAACTACATTAATAGTAATAGAGGTTGGAACAGTCCTCTGTTCCTGTACAATAACAAGGGTATTTATTACAAGGGTCTGCCATTTGATAGCCTAGGTCTGCCATAACAAGGTTTTAGGCATGATTTACCAAAACAAGGCTAGGGTCAGCAGCTAACAGGCTGCATCAGTGACAAACACTGCCATGTACATGTGTTCAGTTTGTGACTCGTTCAATGGGACCCAGGAAGCAGTGACATCCATGCAACAGCTAGTCAACAGAAGCCTCAGTGTGTAGAAATGGTATTTGCTGGCCCACTGGTGATAATTGGGAAATTGCAAACGGACCATTAAACAACAATGGTTGGTGGTCCCAAGAGAGTTGTAAACAGATATGGGCCCACAAGGAAACCTTGAAGGAGATAGTACTTGTCTATCTTGTTTGGGGCTGAATGATTTTTATATATACAGGCAGGTCAATTGACTGAGAACTGATACTTGTTGCCTGGGTCAGTTCAAAATTAAATTACTTGCTCTTATTTAGAGCTGGAAGCCCATGAAATAGTCAATGATTGAGATTAATAAATGAATGGTTAGTTTAACCATGTTATGGGCTAGTTCAGTGGAAGGTAGTTCACTTATCCAGGATAAATGGATATTTTCCTGGTGAGCACCATGATGTGGAATAATCCTACCAATGACATGAAATGTTCTATGGTTTGTCTAGTCAGTTTCTAATCACGTCAAATACAAGAGGATGGAGTTCAATAAGATTTAGGAATATTGAATGAATGGCGTGCAGGTGGTATGGTGGGTGGTAGGGCAGGTGATAGAGTGGGTGGTAGTGCAGTGGATTTCAGAGCCAAAGGTTCCAGGTTCAAGTCCCACCCCAGGGGCCCAGTATCAATGTTCGTGAAAGTTACCTTTTTGACGCGATATTGATAGGATGCGCTGTATGTAGAGTGGCAATGCCCGTGCTCGCAGGTTTACTGCAACATTCAGCACTACGGATGTTGCGGGTTTCCTCCTGCCTTAAACTGACAAGCCGTGATATAAGTGAAACAATCTTGAAAGCGGCTCTAAACCCCAATTAAGAAAGAACATTTTAAAAATGAGCGGCACCTTGGTCATGGTTCCTTGAAAATGCATTACCTACAAAATCTGAATCTTCAAACATATATTCCTAATTACCTACAGCTGGGGCTGTCATTTATTAGACTTAAGTTTTTAAAAGGACATCACCTAAATAAACATTGAAATCTCTGCCTTTGACTTCAGCAGCAGTTCATTGATGTATATAATAATCTTAGGGACCATTATGCAGCTTCTTCCCACTATCATTTACTATGTACTGCTATTCAAAATATCACCCTAGAGCAGATAAGCAAGTCTAGATTTACTGGAGAACACGGTAAAGAATTTCATATACATATAATACCAATATAACATATATTTAAACTGCATGTATTTACTTTCACCCTCCGAGACTATGGATAGTCTAGTCAATAATTATTCTAACGTTAATTGCAAATAACTAAAAACGAGAACCCTTAGCGTATTTTCCAACGGGCAACCCATGCCTTCCCGGACATCCACTTCCATTCAAAGATTGATAATAAAGAATAGCCATAAATGTGATATTCCAAAAGCAGCACCACCTCCTATTGTCCATGGAGAAATAAACCAGTGTGTTTCCTGCATTAATGACAAGCTCTTTGAGCAGTCCCCATCAGAAATACACCATGAACTGATTGACTGTCCACAAACTGCCTGGAGATAATGGTGACATGGATGACCAAAGGTCACAGGTCAGAATCTCCATAAGACATCCATAGCCAGATAGCCTGACACCAAGAACCTGGTGGCTCATAGAGTCAGTTTCTAGTCTGTCACACCCTGTTCTCACCAAAATCCTCCTATTCAAAATTACCCCCTAGACCAGTTAAGCAAGTCTAGATTACTGGAGAACAGGGTAAAGAATTTCAGGGGCTCCTTTTCATATAAATATAATACCAATCAATATACGTTATATATTATTGATTTTCCTTAACCCTCTGAGACTATGGATAGTCTAAGTCAGTCTCATGCTTGGAATGCCTGATGAAGAAAGGAATTGCCAATATAGAGGCAAGAACCGAGCTCAGGATAATGAGAAAATGATTAAATTGTTTTGATAATGTTTTTACAACAGCCGAGCATGACATTGGCTGCTTTTTATTCTGGCGGTGTGAACAATATTGTGGGGAGTTAATGTTCTTGAGACGATGGTGACCACTCAAGCTGGCAATGACGTGTGACTCCAATTTAAGTCAGGATAAATATATGAGATGAATACTCAATACTTTTTTGAATTGGGGTTTATAACTGATTTCAAGATTCTTTCACATATCACAGTTGTTCAGGAGGAAACCCGAAACCTGCAACATCTGTAGTGCTGAATGTTGCAGTAAACCTGTGACAATTGGCTGGTACTAACAGATCAATGCTGACAACTGCATTGCCAATTTGGCTAGTGTACACTTAATAAGCACATTACTTGGATATATTTAGGTTATAAAACATATTTAATTCACAATAAAATGGAATGAGATTGAGTTATGCCAACTGTCGACCAAACTCCTGGTAAACATGTGAAACACCAGCCCAATGCAACCTGACATATCTATCCTGATATATCAATGCTATTCAGCAGTTTTCCAACCAATATTCATGTAAGTCATTAGCCCACACACAGCAAGAAGACGACTGTTCTCCGACACCACATGCAATAGTGATGTAAAATACTTGGTTCAATTGGCACCTCACCACAGCCTTTAGTTGGTCTGGTATTGCTGGCACAGTTTGTGTAGGACATATAAGGATGGTTTGTGTAGGTAAGGACGGTTTGTGTAGGACATGTAAGGATGGTTTGTGTAGGACATGTAAGGATGGTTTGTGTAGGTAAGGACGGTTTGTATAGAACATGTAAGGACGGTTTGTATAGAACATGTAAGGATGGTTTGTGTAGGACATGTAAGGATGGTTTGTGTAAGGATGGTTTGCGTAGGACATACAAGGATGGTTTGTGTATGACATTATCATAGTCATGAAATATTGCCAAATATTTCATAAATAATTCATAATTAGGAAAATCAACAAATAGTATATTAATGCATTTCCAAATAATACATGCATTTTAAACATGCCACTGCATGTCCTTCAAGTACTGTTTAATTAAGGATTGCTATGTAATTAAGACAATAATCCTTCAGGCAGTAAGATGTCATCTTATATAACCCAATTAAGAGTCAGGCACATCTAATGTTTTATTATCTATAGACAGAAACAAACTCACTGTCAATTTGGTATGAATAATGAACAAAATGTGTACCAGAAAGTTTGTTGAACTGTGCTTCAGTGTATTGGAGAATATGCTAGTAATAAATAATTCCCAATGAATGTATTCATGATTGTTGTCTATACACGCAGTCTGGTTGACCATATGGAGTTTCACGAATTTGCAACAATAACAACTTTGGATATAACCAAATTATTTTATATTCATATGTTATATCCAAAACTATTCCAATACTGTAATTATGATAATCTAAAAGGCCTATATATTAATCCGTCCTACCCCCCTCTAAGGTTTTGTATAAAGACATTCTTTAAAAAAATGTTTGGCAAGCTGCCACAGAATAGATTACAAGGTTGATACAACCTGATTGCAAGCAATATGGAACCAATCAAGAGATCAGTTTGCTCTGTGAATAGTCACAGACAATCCACACCCAATACCATTATGAATCAAACATATGTATACAGTACTGTAACTTTGTATACTATACATAAAATATGCAAAGCTGCGCTACATTGAACATATGGATTTGTCATAACTAGTCAGTTTTTTTTGGGTCAACTGACTACATTGTATATAGTGTTTAGTATCAGGATAATATTTAACCTATGGATTCATATCTGATTAAAAGTGTTAAGTGGCTAATACAACTGAACTTGATACAGGTTCTGATATAACATGCCTAGCATGAAGTACAATGTCTTGTCTATTTTAAAAAGCTATGGTATGTGGTATTTCTAATACTATTATGTGAGTGGACTTTTTTCAATTTGATTTTTTTTTAAATATTGCAAATGCTCGTAATTTCATTCATGCGAATATGTTAATTTCATATTGAATGTGTCAATTTCATATATCACATAATACGAGTCTACATAATTTAAGTATTTTACAGAAAGCTATTTAATACATAACATCCACTTTTGGATAGATTGTCATAGTCTTTTTAAAACAGATTATATGCATACCTGATTATTCACATTATCCAAATACTAGTAATAGGATTGATAAATTAAAGTAAAGTAATTTTGTTCCTGATATGTCATTGTTAACAACATATCAAGAAAAAATGGGTATGCTTCAACAACCATGAGAGCAGGGTATGACATATCAAGAACAAATTAGTATGCTTCAATAACAGGATATGACATGTCAAGAAAAAATGGATATGCTACAAGAACAGAGGGTAAAACATATAGAAGAAAAATGGGTAATATATGGTGTTGTGAAGAACAGATGGTATGACATGTCAAGAAAGGGTATGACATATCAAAATAATTTGCATGACATGTAGAAAACAATGAGTGTGTGCACTGAGAACATTATTGACAATAGGGTATGACATGTCAATAATAACAGGGAATGGTATGTCAAGTGAAATATGGTATGAAATTGAAACTTTGATACATTTCTGCATTTACAAAGAAAGTATTGATTTATTGAAGAAAATATTTCATTTACTTTTTTAATTATGGAATGTTATACATTTTGACACAAAGCACAAACACTATTTCAAGAACCATGACATTTCTTACAATGAAGTTACTATACCATTAATAACAGTACTTCACTTACTCAATACTTTAATATTAGTACTGCATACAAATGTTTATAAATAATAACATAGACTAATGGATAAAACGATAAACTGTTATTGAAATTGTTCTAATATATGTGATATCCAATGTACCTTAGTATAAATGAGCCTAATAGTAATACAACAACATAAAGTATACTACTCATCATAATAGCATAAATAATAAGCTAATATCATACTACACACACACACACACACACACACACACACACACACACACACACACACACACACACACACACACACACATATATTTATATATTATAATACAAAGGAACAAATGCATTTGGTTGTAAAACTTCACATTGTTAATCGCAGACAGCACACAAAGCACAAAAGAAAAATCGATATATTCGAAGATAAAAACAAGCACATCTAACACCACAAACTAACCACAGAAGCAAATCCCCAAGCCATAGTAAAAGGTTAATAATTTTTATTGAAGTTTATGAGTTTGATTAAAGTTGGTCTCCACCTGCTTGCTTACCGATGCATGTGGTCTACAGACCTTAGCAACTGATACATATAGCGCTTTACAAGGGACTCGTCTAAATACTCAGACCTGTCTGAAAATGCAAAGAAACCGTGTCTTTGTAAATTAGCTAATATATTATATGCGTAATACTATCATGCTATTGTCTGCATGTTTTATTATGTAAGTTTGTTTGTAGCTGTACACCATCGGTAACGGCTGTATGGATATAAAAAATTCCTTTGGAAATACAACACTGAGTTTGAAGGTCACATTGAAAACCAAAAAAAATAAATAATTGGAAACTCAATATTCAGTAAATTTGATTGTGGGTTGGATAAAGTAAAATAAACATATGCAAACAACATGGGAAAGCAACATCCACTATGATATAGTGGCCACAGAATGATACAACTGAATGTGGATAAAGAAAAAAATACATAATTAATTTGCTTATATTGCAAGCAAATAAATATTCTGTGAACCCAGAAACCATGTTATGTGACCTCTTGGTGACTTCAACGAGACATTACATATTGAAGTGCTACTTGGAATTTGTTGACAATACCGTATACCAGGAAATGTTCGAGGTTGGATCATGTTCTCGTGAATGTCTTTAAATGTTTAAATAAGAAGATCTCCATCTAAAAATGGTTATTTTACAAAATACTAAATATTTTTCAACATTATAAAGGATTAATTTATTCAAGTACAAATTTCCACTTAAGCAGCAGTTTTTTCAGAATTAGCAATTAGCATTTCGACCAATAGGGAATAATATATTCGTAGCAGACACACCAAATGAAATGCATCATTAATAAGTAGATCATAAATTATTATTATCCACATAGTATCCACATGGAGATGCCATAGGCCAAGATCACAATATATATATATATTCTTCTTCAACAGTATCACCAAAATTAAGAATGTATTGATATGAAATGTTTTAGTTTTTTTGTGTGATTATATTTACTTTTGATTTGCTAATGGGAATATGTCAATCAGTTGTGATATTAGGTTCTGGATGCATATGTGTTACTAATTAGAACATTTAAATAATAATTTAAGTTTATAGAAACCTACAAACATATTTTGAAACCTTAAGTATTATAGGTTTGTATATATTTAAAAGTAAGTATACTTACCAGCACTACTTTTAATATAGCTATTACCCAGTACCAATACAAATATGAAAGAGTTTTGGAAGAAATGAAACTCAACTGGCTCTATTATTGGAAAATAGCCATGCATTAATGAACTGATATTCTACAAGTATGTAGTAAGAAAAACCTTCAATGGATATTACATAGAAATATTTACATATCCACATCATTCAAGCTGAAGATTGTAAGATCAATAAAACAAAAACCGAAGTTATGTAAAAATTACATAAAGAAAATGATTTTGTCCATTGATTTTTCAACATAGCTGCCATGTGATTAATTTTTTTGATAGTGGTGTGTTATCAAAATGAAATTCCAAAATAGTTATGTCCAAGGTGCTTTTCTTTCTAAATATACAAATCCAATTTAAACAAATTGATGTCAAAGTGATTATCAAATTCAGTGTCCACAAATGAGCAAAACGTTCATTAAATATTTTGTATTATCTAGCAACTTTTCCTGGCCAATAGACCCAGTTGAGCTAAACAAAAAATACGAAAATAACGAATTGGAAAAATCCATTACCATTATTATGCTGAATACAGGATTGGCAATCTCCACGATCAAGCCCAGATAAAGCATAAAAGGTAACCCTAAATGGATTAAGCTTTATTCAGAGATATGCATCTACATGCAAAAGATAGCTAGAAGCTACAGCTGTACGAGTAAAGAAATGGCTGTGCTACTGAAGCCAAGACATTGACGTGCTTCACTAATACGTGGGGGCAAAGTATGCTTCCTTGTTTGACGTCATGCTTACCTATGCATGTGGTCTATAGATTTGAGAAGCTGGTACATATACTGCTTCACCTTACGTTCAGGAAGGTAATGCCTTTTGCCTAGAAATAAATACTGCCATTCGTATTGTGATTTTGGAGTGGCTTATTTATAATAATTGGTATTAATCCGATGTGTTCAGGATCATGGGAGATTTAAGTTATTGGAATTACATATAATTACTGTTATTGTAAACATTGTCAAGAATGTCAAGATTAGAA